>CM021102.1:421743340-422029652 GCA_007115665.2 Sequoiadendron giganteum | reverse complement strand
TAAAAATGATTGTGCACTTGAAACCTTTCCCCAAGCTTCACTTCGACAACCTAAACAAAAAAAATGAGGAAAAATGTTGGGTTTGTTTCAAGGATTTCTCTAATCAAGCCCTCTTTGGTATTCCCACCTCCACAGATAGCCAGATAAATAGGGAAAATAGACAAGGTAAAAAATAAAGATTGGTAAAAGCAATCCCTACTCAAGGAGGAGAACCCATACCACAAAGTAGCAAAGTGAACAAAGTAATCTATTCGTAAATAGATAAGAATAAGAGAGTGTTACCAACAGTCTTCAACCCCCTCTTGAATGCACAAATGCACCATTGAATGCTAGTAAAAGAGCTTTGGTTGTTGGAGGGACCTCAATCTAGGAGAGCTTCACAATAGAATCAAGATCGAAGAAGCAATAGCTAGAGAATGGGGCAAGATTGCAAGATTCAAGTCTCAGAATGAGAAGGAACCCCCAAAATGAGAGAAAGGGGAGGGTTTTTTTGTTGCTAGAGGTGGGAGGAGTTGTTACACTCGAAGTTCTGACTGTAGAGATACGTGTCATGAGTTAGGATTCTAAGATTCCAGATTTTAAAATCAGAAAAACTATGTGGACTCCAGTGTGCTGAGTAGTCATCTGCATGCCACGCAGACGTCCAACTCATCAATTCTTGGGAAGTGAGGTGGAAAACTGTTGTTGCTTCATCATTGGCCCTTGTGGAGTTGGAATCATGAAATTTTGACCCATGAGGTTCTTATCATAAATGTGATTAGGTGTAATAAATGCAAGGCTAAATGCATAAATATGAAATTTCCCCTAGAATGCAATTTTGTGATATTACAGATGCATGATAAGATTTACAAGCTTTTGTGAAGTTTTGAATCTAAATCATCTATTTATAATTCATAGATACTTTTACAAATATAAGAAAATAAGCTTTACAAAACTTGATTTTGACTATAAATATAAAATCCACATGAAATTATGATGAATTTCAAAAAAAGGTTTATCAATTTTTGACAAACAAGGTGAAATTTATCCCCCATTGAAAATTACACAAAGTATACTAATTTTTAAATGTTACAAAATAGATTTAAAAAGTATAATTTTAAAATATTCTCAATGCTAAAATGTCAGCAATGAAACTAGCTTCTCATCGACTATTCAAACTTGAAAAAATACCCCTACATTTTTAAGCTATTTAAAAACAAAAAAATCCCCCCTTACAAGCTTATAAAGACTGCCTAGCAGTTAAGTTCTACGATTGGTGGTTTGGTGAATTGCTAGTGGGTAATAGTTAGAAGAACTGTGACCTAGTGGTTATGTTAACCATTAAAGACTCGAGTCAAGGGCTAGTTGTTGAGATAAACACCAAAGAAAAGTGTTGATGGAGTGTTGGAAAACTATCACTCAAATGGTGATTTAGACAAAGGGTAAGATCCCATGGGGGGCTTCAAGATCTACTTTCATGGAGCATGAGGTTCCATGGAGCAAAAAAATTATGCTACAGGTTTAATTGGAATCTTTTCTTGAAAAATAGCAGCCTCTACTTTTTAGGACTGGAGATTCTTGTTGGTGAAATTGGGGTGGGGCTAGAAATTTCTCCACGAGCTTAGGAATTTTTTCTACCACTTGTCAATCATTTGAAATTTTGGATTCCCACTAGGAAAAAACTTGAGGGAAATGATATTTATTTATTAATTTTTTATTCATAACATTCCATTCCAGCTTCCCTAAATTTCAAAGCTTAAAATTTTAAACTAAATTGAAATACCAAGTTCATATGACCACTAGCTTTAAAATGTTCCTAAAAAATCTTAGCAACACCCACTGGATTTTTTTAGGAAGCCCCCCTTCATAGAACCTTAGTGTAAGGCATGGAAAGGTTATCCTGATTCAAATGGGGCAATGATGAATAGATTGTTGAAACTATCAAAGAAGGACACATATATTGAAAAGGTGTGTAGAGGCCAAGTCTTCTCACTCAAAGACTTAGTCACTTCTTAGGCACTTGGTAGAGTGGCTAACCACATGGGGAGGGTGATAGGAAGAGGTAGTTGTAGGAGCCTCAAAAAACACATAAAATGCCAATTGATGAGATCAAATAGCTTTAATGATCTCTCAACGCACCTTTAACTATTCTCTGCTCCTTCATGCTGGTGAAAGGAATACATGTGGTGTTTGAATAGGTATGAAATACAATAGAAACATATATTATCAACAACTTAGATCACCTCCTTTTGCAAATAAAATGGCATGCAATGCATTTAGAGTAGATGCTAATCATAATCCTCAGGCTCAATGTGAGAGCCCTTTCAAGTGTTTGTGATGATTACTGATGCAAATGTGTAGGCCAAATCTAAGCTTTTGATCAAATTTTTAGATATCCTCATAGGAAAAAAATTGAAACCCACTTGGATTCACTCCTTTCTCTATGTGTGGTCTTCTAATGTGCAACATGAAAAACTTATGCTAATGCTTTTCCCACACACAAGGAAAATAATGCACACCAATGCCAATGTGCTAACAATGCATAAGAGACAACTATGATGTGGTGAGAAAAATAGATTTGATTCAAACTTTGTATTGTGACCTGCAAACTCGAAGAAAATTTGCAAAAAAAACCTTGTAGTCGAGCCAAAATGGCTAGAATAGCATAATGGGAAGAGGGTTGTTTAGCCCTCTAACAAAAAAATATATTTAAAAAAAATCCATGTAGTACATACTTTTATGGTATGTTACCATATAGTAGGGTACGATTAAAAAAAAATTGCAAAATTTGAAAGTTCTATTTTTTGAAACGAAAGGTAATTGTTTGTTTCTTAGGGTTTTTCTTGAGCCTTACAAACATAATGATAGTGTTTGTTTGGCTCCACAATTTTCCAATGATAGGGCTATATATAGGAATCATCTTGATGAGGGAAGGATTTTTCTCTCATAGATCTGATACCATGTTGGAGAATGCCAAAACCAAAAAGAACAAACTGATAACCTTCTACAAGTGAAATGATAAACACAATAGGATATTTATCATATAATATTAAGAGTATAAATATATTGAGAAACCTTTCATTAATAGGTAAGGGAAGAAGCCATGAGACAATCATTGACTATCACTCCAAATTTACAACACTTGTGAGCTTCCTTGACAAGTGTGTGAGCAAGTGTCAAATATGTAAGTAGTAGGTGTCTCAAATGATGAGGACACATGTCTCAATGCTATGAAATGAGAAAAAAGACTAAATATCTCTAAGTGGATACTTAAGCAATTTGAAGAGGAATCTCCTAGATAGACTAAAACCTAACTAGTTTGATAAAGTCACTAATTACACTAACAAATCTTACTACCCCTATTGAGCTCAATGATGATAGTGGAGGGTGCCTTTAATAAGAAGAAATTTCCTAGGGATTTATGTTTGGTACTAGTTCATCTACCTATCAATTATTCATTCCAATCCTATCCTTATCTCCTAATTTTCATTAATTCCATATAAATTGGGCACACTCACTAATAGTAATATGAAGGTGTGTTGACTAAGGATAGGCATATGCTAATAATTTGTGATGCTTGATATGATATAGCATGTAACCATTAGTTTCTTTTTACTTTATCATGGTTCTTCTTACATTATTCATCAATCTAGAAATTCTATACTTTCAAGGATTTTATTCTTCCATTCATTAAGCTAGCAACTTAAACCTTCAAGGACTTTCCTTTTGTTGATAAAAAATACCTTCCAAGATGAAAGTGATGTTAATATTATTGTTAATCAATATTTCTGAAGGAATGGAAACAATACAAAATTAACAATTATCTAGAGATCATCAATATAATAAAAAATGTGCAAGTTCCAAAAATTCATGTATTGATTCAGAGAAAAATAAAATTTAGGGTGGCTTCTAAACAATTTGGTTCTTAGTCATGTTCTGAGGATAATATTTTTGGGCCCCTATACATGTGGCATTTTTTTCAATTAAGAACCTTCTAGACTTTTCAATTTTTTACACATCATGGGGATACTAAGGAAGAATACGTCGGCATAGGCCGGCAACACCCAGTGAGTGATGAACTTTCCTCACACTCAGAAAAGATTTATATAGCGGTCCAAAACAAAAGTACCACTTGGGTCACCTATGAGCTCTTTAGCGCAAGATGTATCTCAATAGGCAGGCCCTCTAAAAGGTATGCTTGAAAATAAAATGTGAAGCTCAAAAATGTTCTTTTGCTCACCCAAGATTTCCAAAAGGTGCGAGGAGAGAAGATAAAGCACTTCAACTTGCCAATCAATGAATGAATAATGAAAAATTCATAGAAAATTGATTCTTTTTAAACACCTCGAGTGGTGTTATCCCCAAAAATATGTGAATAATATAAACAAATTGTTCTTTTTATTTGCATCAATATGAAGTTTTTCAAGGCATCATTCATTCAAGATAGAAATGGTGTAATACAAAAGAAATAGCTTGTTCATTTTAAGCTCCAAACTTGAGTGTTTCTAAGAAAATAGTACTGATTCTAATTTGGTCAACAAAATTGAATCGAGCGTGCGCCAACAAAATGGAAACCATTTGCACTCTTTTTATGCACCAAAATTAAAGTTCCTAATTATGAAAACATGAAATGTGTTCATTTTTAGAGTCCTAAAATTGAAGTGTTTTTTGTTCTTTGTATGAACACCAAAATTAGAGTTCCTAAGTTGAGAAAAAATGAACTTGGTTCAATTTTAGTAACACTTAAAATCAAATGTGAGTTTGTGTTTGTTCTTTTTAGAGCACCAAAATCAAATTTTCCTAAGAAATCTCATAAATGGTTCAATTTTAACAACACCAAAATCAAATGCGAGTTTGAGTTGTTCATTTTAAAGCACCAAAATCAAGTTTTCCTAAGTTAATAAAAATTATTTATGGATCTAAAAATCTTTGACCGATCATCTTCCCTACAAAAAAAGAGTTAATGTCACTTGAATCCTACATCAAATCCATTAATACTTGTTTACACATTCAAAAATAAGAAAACATTAGTGGAGAAATTCATTACAATAGTGCAGGATCTATGCACTTGTCTATCAGAGCAATTTCTCAGTTCTTAGAGAAAATGCTCAGAAAAAAATACAAAAGTGTTGTGTCAAAAACAGATGCTCAAATCTCATTGCGGATGCTACCACTGTCAAAAGAAAATGTGAGGTTTTTGGAGAAAGTGTGTGGAACATGTTGCAAGTGCGCAGTTCCCATGGAAAGTGCATAATTCTTGTTGCAACTGCTTAGGTTTCTTGGCAGTCAAGTGCACATGTCTTTTGGGAAATGCATGAAAACTTTGTCAAGTGCGCTTCTCGGACCTGCAAATTCAAAAATGGGTTAAACGAACATTAGAGGAGGGGACAAGGGTCCCACCAGGTGTTCCAAAATGTGTGAGGGGGATAAAGTTAGATTGAAAACAAGATCAAACATGCTCGAAATAAGAAACTAAACTAAGATCAAACATATTAATCTAAGATCTAATCCTACACATACAAAATGAAACTAAGCTATTTGAACATACATTAAAGAATCTACGATAACTAAATTGAATGTACAAAAGAAGCACAATGTTACCATCCCGTAGTGGAGTGTATTCACTTGATGTTGGGTTGTTCTTATCACCGCAAAACCTCCAAAGTTCATGTGCAAAAGCTTGATGAGTGATTGCTTTGGTTGGTTGATCGAAGAGAGGAGGTTGAAGCACTAACAATGGTGATTGTGAATGTCAGCTATACTTCATTGTGCAAATGATGTTGATTCTCTTATCCTTATTTTTGAGGAAAGGGGTTTGTTATATTGAAAATGAGATTTGAAATGGACGATCGAGTTCATGTTGGAGAATATCCAGATCAATTGTTGGAGTGTGTTGAGAGGATTTAGACATGATAAGATTGTGCAAAGTTGATTGCACAATTTGTGTGATTGAGAAATAGATTGGCTAGTCAGGAATTAGATTGATCAGTCAGGATTTTAGATTGATCCATCAGGATTTAGATGGCTTAGCTAGGAAATTGATGGCTTAGTTAGGAATTTGATTTATTAGTTAACAACTTAGATTGCTCGGTTAGAATTTTAGATTGATTAGTTAACAACTTAGATTGTTGAGTTAGAAATTTAGATTGATTAGATAACAACTTAGATTGATTAGTCAACAATCATATTTTTCTCAATCAGAAAGTGGGTGAGGAATATGAATTAATTGATTTAATTAATTAATTCCTTTTTGGAGTTGAACGTGCAAATCAAGTTTGACTTTTGCAAACAAAGTTGCATTAGTTTGATTTGATTTTTGATAATTGATTTGAATAGTTTGATTTAATTATTCAAATTTTGGAGGGAAAGTGTCGTTATTAAATTATTATTTAATAATTTATTCAACTTAGGGGAATAAGGTGATTTAGTGACATAATTAAATAATTGGTGTTATTTAATCAATCGGGATGAATAAAGTGAGATTAGGACTTCATTAAGTAAATGTGATTTATTTAATTGGTTGAAATGATGAAATGTGAATTAATCAAACACTGTTGTATTATTTAATTAATAGAAAAATTAGTGTTTTTGGAACTATTAAATAAATAAAATTTATTTAATTCATCAGAAATGATGAAAAATTGAATTAATTAAATAATGTTGTATTAATTAATTAATAAAGGAATTAGGTTTTTTGATGTCATTTCGATGTGGTGTGATGTTGTGGGATAATTCTGAGATGTTTCAAGACATTACGAGATGATTTAGAAATGTTCTAAGTCATTTTGAGGCAATTCCAACTAATTCCAAGATGTCCTAAGTCATTCCGGGATGATTCTGAGATGTTTCGAGTCATTCCAAGGTAATTTTGAGTTGTTTCAAGATGTTCCAAGACATTCTAGGATGATTTTGAGATGTTACGGGATGTTTCGCGCGATGATTTTGAGTCATTTTGAGATGTTACGGGATGTTTCAAGGTGATTCTGAGTCATTCTGAGATGTTATGGGATGTTCTAGGATGATGTTCAATGTTGTTCCATGTTGTTTGATGTTGTTCGATGTTTTTTGATGTTGTTTAGGGTGTGTGATAGGTGTTAAGTCAATTTTACATGTCTACATTTTTTTCCCTCTTTGATAAAAAGAATTGGTTGCTTTGTTTCAAAGATTCTATTTTTTAAGATCAAGTTTTTTGAAAAAAAAATATGCCCCACTATGCCTCGGTGTTTTTGCCCTAGCATTTAGTGGAATGATGGTAGGACTTTGTGCTTCCCTCTCAAGACATTGACTGAAATCTTCAAGCTTTGAGGTTAGGCTCTTAACACTATTTTATTTTAGTTTTGATATTTTCAGATCAAATATTATATCAATAGGTACTTCATTTCTCATTCTGATGTTTCTTAGAGCTTCTAATTTGAAATTAGGAAGGTTCCCTAAGTGAAATTAGGGTTTCCTAGATGAAATTAGGGTTTTCTTGAGGTGTAATATAGGAAAATAGTCTTCAAATTGGCTCATTTGTGCTTCGATCCTTTTGCTAATTCTTGTCTATGGATTTCCCATTCTATTAGTTGTTGAGGAGAAATGCAAAGATTTGAGGGTGCCCCACATTATTATGAGCTTTTTCGAGAGTTTGGATGGCCTTAGGCATCGGTGGCCCGGTATTTACCTTCTCTCTTTTCGCTTTTACCATGTTACATTCTCATTATGTGTGTACTAAGTTATTCAAGTCAATAGCAATGTTTTTGTGATTCTTGAGTACTTGCATTATTTTTCATGCCTTTTCTTTTTCAGAACCTCACACTTGACACTTAAACCTTGTACCTGACATAAAACCTTGCACTTGACTGATATCTTCACCCTTTTTCATGCACTTGACCTAAAACTACGTAGTTGACTAAAAAGCTCACCCTTGATCAATAACTTCGCCCTTGGCTGAAAATTGTGCCCTTCCTTCTTTTCCCTTGACTAAAAACTACACACTTGACTTAAAAATATGCCCCTATTTGTTCACCCTTGACCTAAAATCTTGCACTTGCTTGAAAACTTTGCTTTTGCCTGGTGTTTTTTGAGCTTTTGCTCAAAAACCTTGCATTTGGCTTTTCCTTCTATTTTTTTCTTTTAGAATTTTTTTCTAAACCCTAGCATGTGGTTGTTTGTCATCCTAAATGTCATTTTTCATCATGCTTATGTCTTTTTGTGTTTCTTTACAAGTTTAGAGTGAAACCTTAACATCTTGGTTTTACAATGATTATAGGTGAGTCTCAAACCACTTATGCCGAGAGAGAGATGCCCTCAACACCTTTTTGATCCAATTTCCCATTTCGGTGTGTTGGAGTGGGACTTCCTTGATGTCATTGGATTACATTAAATTTATTGCATGCCTCCTATCAAGACTCATACAGCTATGATGACTACACTTGTGGAGAGGTGGCATTTTGGGACTTCCTAATTTCATTTGCCTACATGAGAGGCTATTGTTGCTCTTGAGGATGTTTGGAGAATAATTCACCTTCCCATTCATGGTGAGCTCATTACTTATCATTTTTTATGAGGTACTCACACCATGAAGTGTGTGCTAGGTGTTGCACACTTGGATGTGCACCAGTTAGAGGTTGATTTATTTGGGTTTTCTGATAGTGAAAATCCTATTGTACTTGTACTCTATTGTTTGATATTAGGATTAGTTGTTCCTGATAGGTGAGGTCGATAGTTTATTATGGGTTGGGGTACATGTATTAAGAGTATGTTAGAGCATGGGACAAGGTATGCTTGGGGTGCTTGTCTGTTGGATCATCTTTACAGATATATACATGAGGTGGTGTATCGAGGTAGGAAATTTATTTTCGTCGGTGTTTCAATTTTGCATGTTTGGGCATGGGAGCATATTGTAGTTACTCATCCAGATGGGATATAGGATTGCTCTTTGAATGATCCATACTCTTATCATTTTGTGGATTTCATGCATTATACCTTTCCTAGGGACCTTCCTTATTGGTGTCGTGTGTTTGATGAGATGCCCAATTTTGTGTGGAGACCTTATATGGGCTGTGAGGTTTGGCTAGAGGATTCTGATCATCTTGTTTACCACCAATACACATGTTGGTTGATTGGTCATTCAGCTTTTTTGATAGAGTGCTACCTATCGGACCAAGTCTATCGCCAGTTTGGAGAGAGACATGGGTAGGTCCCAGATGCATATGAGGCTCGGTTTGGTCAAACTACTTGGGAGGTACGTGTATGGGGTCTCCAAACAGATATAGATATTGTTGTTGATAACTTTAGAGCACTTGCCCCAATTGGTTGGGGTTGGCCGGTGGGTTTGGAAAAGCTAGGTACTACTTATGATTATGATGAGTGGTGGGCATGGCGTAGGCCTTTGAGGTTCATTAATCCTGGGCGTAATCCCATTGTGGGCAGAGTAGGTATTACAGGTCATCATGGGGAGTGACAATGCATTGAAATTCTCATAGAGCATTTGGATCGAGCCCAACATGATGAGGCATGGGGTATTTAGGATGAGCGTATGCCTCTGGCGCAAGGTCACAGATAGGTTCTAGGTCCTCCTCCACCATCTAGGGATGGAGATATGTTGTTATCTCAGATGACTACTACCAAAGACATAGAGATTGTGTGGCAATAAGCTACAGAGGCTCAGGTAGACACTTTGAGGGTTGAGTGAGATAGTGACAACGATCGATAGCATGTTGCAGAGGCTCAAGTACTATTTCTTATAGCAAAGAGAGATACTCTTCAGGCAGAGCATGATAGTATGTGAGTTGAGCGAGATTGGTCTCTTTAGATGTCCACCTATTATCACACCTTATATGATGCTACTGTTCCTAGGGCTTCTCGGTGTCCACGGTTTGGGGAGCCTAGTGTTGTGAGTGATGGTGGTGGTGGTGGTGCAGGTGCCAATGATCAGTCAGTGAGACAGCCAAATCATCTGGGTGGTCTATAGTTTTTTGTCCTTCTTTTTGGGGTCTTACTCTTTTTGGTACTTCATCTTCATGATGTTGCATGGCACAGAGGCATTTTGTAGACATGTGTTATATATATATAATCATCGGTCTAGTCGAGACCTTGTATATATGTTATGATTTTGTATTATCCTATCACACTTGTGTCACTGTGGATGATGTATTTATGACATGTTCCCTTTTTGATGATGATAAATATGAGATATACCTTCTTTGATTCAGTCTTATTTTATGCTTATGTGATGGTGATATATGATTATGTCTGCTTATATGTGTTTTTGTGCATTTTTGATGTATGAATTTGATGTGGATGGATGAATCATACCTTGTATTGTTATGATGTTTTTTATGTGATGAATGAATGCCCCATACATGATACATGATGTTTTTATTGGTTTATTATCATCATGATATGTATTGACAATATTTGTTGATGCAATATGGATATGGTACTAATGATGGATAGAAATATGATGTTAATTAGAAGTATTGATGATGGATAGAATTATGATGTTAATTAAAAGAAGTATTGATGATGTTAGTGATTGATGAGTTTCTTTTGCTTTGCTTTAGAGACTTCGCGGTTTAAACAATCTTGTTTGATGTAGCACACAAATACAATGCACCAGGGTATGAACTACCAAGGTGACTTTGTATCTATTGTGTGGACTTTGAATCTACAAATAAAGAGTATTGTTGCTAATACCAGACATATGGAAAATTTGTTTAAAGTATAGGTTGGGGTTGCATGAAAAACATTTCAGACCAGTCACATAGAGAGATATAGAACACCTAACATGTAATTGCTTCATGAACTATTTTAATACTTCCCTACACTCAATAAAGAAAGTATTCACCATGGTAGTATTACAAAAATATCTTACAAACAACAAATCGAAATGATGCTTAATTGTCCCCCTTCCTTATTCTCTAAATCCTTATGGACATCCTCAAGAGATCCTAAGAATGAGTAATTAAAATAAATCATAAAAGATAAGGCTATAAAAATATAAAATAATGTTGCAGTATAACTTGCCATATCTATTTGGGGTGGGGCTATTATCCGATGTTGATCATGTCTATCGTAGGAACATATCCGTTAAGGCATATCTCAGGATGTTGTTGGGACTTATCAAAAAGATAGGTAATTGATACTTTGGATTTTTTTCTGTCTGTTTTGTGATCAAACTTTTTGCAATTGTTTGCTTGAAAGTTCTAGCTTTTGATGTTTGCTTTGTTTGTTTGTTTATTTTTTCAAAGGATGATTATGACGATTTCGTTTATTATCTGTGAAATGTTTATTGTGGATTTTGATGATGGGATGGGTATTTTTGATTTCTAAGTTTTATGATGCTGTTTTTGTTTTTTTCAATGGAATAACCTAGGGCCTTGGGGGCTCATCAAAGATAAGCATTTCCTACGTTATACACGCAGAGGCTCGTAGTTCGCATGGTTCGAGTGTTTTTGACCTTTTCTATTTTGTGATCTTTTTTTGGATTTTGTATGTTGTTTATGTTTTTGGGTTTTGGATTTTTTGACTAAGTTGAAATAAAGAATGTTGGAAACCTAAGGGGATTGACCTAGGGTCTTGGGGGCTAAAAATCCTTGCCTACATTGTACACGTAGAGACCATGTAGTTTGACCTTTTGACTAAAAGCGTGAATTATTTTTGGATAAATAGTATTAATAGCTTGGATTGATATCCCATGTATGTGTCTAGAGGACATGTTGTGGGAAATTCACTTGAACTAGCTATGAGGCTGAAGCAAATTTTGATATCTTAGACTATTTGAGTGAAGGAATAATCCAACAATGTTGTTTTGTTTTTTATGTTTTCGCATGTTTTTTATTTTTGTTGTTTTCTAGTGTTTTTTGAATTTTTTGTTATATGACCATGATTGGATATTACAAGTTCTAATCCATGGCTAGCTTCAGGAATTTTCCCCCAATAAAATGACTTTCCTTAATCAGTGACAAGCCATGGTTGGATACATGATTTATGAAATGGATGGGTGGATGCTATGAAAAAGTACTGATCGGCAATGATGCAAGTTTTATTCAAACATAGTGCATGTTTGCCAGGTTTTCACTATGGTGCCTAGTCTAGGAGTGCCACAAAGTGGTTTTCACTCAAAGAACATTTTATTTCTCTTTACTATTTTTCTTGCTTTTTGATTTTTTTGTATTTTTTATTTATTTTTCTATTTTTTGGAATTTTACCTTTTTTCTTGGGGTATTCTGATGGGCTTCATGTGTAAAAATTCTTGAGGAGCTACTGTTCAATGGTTCAGATAGAGGTTCTCCTTCAAGAGTAGCCAACTCATATGGCCCAAAGTCGTTGCTCGCTATGATGATGAACAGGCCTAACCAATTGGGTTCAAATTTGTCTTTGTCATCCTAATTCAATTGTACCTTATGATTCTCCTCGAGGACCAAGTCACCAATTTGAAAGTTCATGTCTTTGATTCTCTTGTCATAGCTTCGTTTGAGTCAATTTTGATAAACCTGTAGATGGTTTAACACACTCAAACACCTTTCATCTAGGACCTCTAATTCATTTAGTCTGGATACTAGGTATTCTTCATTTCTAACCATTCCTTTTAACGAGACTCATAATTAGGGGGTTTTGACCTAGATAGGTAGTACAACCTCTGATCCATAGACCAAGGAAAATGGTGTGGCCCTATTAGGTGTGCAAATTATGGTTCAATAAGCCCATAAGACTGGGTTTAGCTACAAATTCCAATCATAGCCGACATCATTGGCAATCTTTTTCAATTTTTGGAGGATTGTTTTACTAGATGCCTCAACCTGACTATTTCCTTGAGGATACTAGGGTGTAGAAAATCTATGTTGGATAGAGAACTTGGAATATAGTTCTTGGACATTTTGATTCTTGAATGGGATGCCATTGTCTATGGAATTCCATACTACAAATGAGGTAATTCAAAATGAATTTTGATATCTGTTTGTCAGTGATATAGGTCAATAGAATTTCCTCTATCCATTTAGTAAAGTACTTTATCGTTGTGATAATGAATTTATGCCTGTTAGATGAAGCAGGTGATATCTTACCTACCAGGTCTAATCCCCATTGTGAAAAAGGCCATGGTGTTGTGATGGGTCTTAACTTTTGTGTTGGTGCATGAACTAGATCAATGTGTTGCTGAAATTGTTGACACCTTCTAGAATGTTGAATTAATTCTTGCTCCATGGAGGGCCAATAGTATCCCATTCTAAGCAACTTGTGGACTAGGTTAGGTCTGTTAGAGTGGGATCTGCAAATGCCTTTTTGGACCTCTTGTAAGGCTGTTTATGATAATTTTGCATTAAGGCACTAGAGTAACATACCATCTAGACTATGACGATATAGGTTTCTCCTAGGATCATAAAGCGGGAAGTTCTATCAGTGAAGGTTTTCTTCTGAGTAGTCGTTAGGTCAAGGGGTATGATATTGTTCTAGATATAGTCAAAAGTATATTGGTACCATGAGGAGTTAGGACCAGCAACAACACATACCATTTCTAACTTCAAGATATCGAATGTAGGCACGAGTATTTGTTCCACAAGGAACTTGTACTTAGGCACATTCTAAGGAATATCAAGCAATGAGCCTATTATTGACATTACATTGGTAACTCTATTATTTATATGAGGAAATTGCTCAAAGGTTATTTTGATGAAGCACTCCTTGAATTTGTCTACCATCCTTTTATATGGTATCATTTTTTCATATTTTTTATGGTACTCATCATTCACCTGTCCGATTACTAGTTGAGAGTCTCCAAAGACATTTAGCTCTTTTATTATCCATTCAATGGTCATTTTGAGCCCTGTGATAAGAGCTTCATATTCTAAGATGTTGTTTGTGCATGGGAATGTAATCATGTAGGCCTTGGGTATACTATCTCCCTATGGTGTGAGAAATAGAATACCTACTCTAGAGCCATGTTGAGTATGGGACCCATCAAAGTATAGAGTCCATTGGCATGTTTGTTCTATAATCAAGACACTCTCATCTAGAAAATCCACTGTGAGAGGTTTATGATCATTTATGGGTGCTTCGGCTAGTTGGTCCACTATAATTTGTCCCTTGATAGCTCGCCTGTCCACATACTCTATATCAAATTCACTCAGGATCATCACCCATTTGGCTATTCAACCTATTGGGGCTGCCTTTTCTAGTAAGTATTTGAGTGGATCTACTTTTGAAATCAGCTTAACCTTTCTATTTAAGATGTAATGTGTCACCTTTTGTGTTGAAAAACCAACTGGGAGACATTCTCTTTCAATGGGTGAGTATTTTAGTTCATAGCCTACCAATTTTTTGTTGATATAGTAGACTACCCTTTCTTTATTGTTATCATCTAGCTGGGCCAAAAGAAATCCTAGCGCTGCTTGTGTGGTAGACACATAAAGTATCATATCCTTTTTTAGAATAGGTGGCATGAGTACAGGAGGAGTAAGTAGGTACTCCTTGACTTGTTGGAATGCTTGATCGTATCTCCTATCCCACTTGAAGGTGATGTCCTTTTGTAGGAGATGAGTGAATTGGTAGCACTTGTCTTCTAATTGTGCGATAAATCGCCTGATGGATTGTAGCTTCCCTTGTAGGCTCCTTAACTATTTTAGTTTCTTTGGAGGAGGCATCTCTATTATATCTTTTACCTTTTCCAGATCTACTCCTATCCATTTTATTAACACTATGTACCCCAATATCTTTCTAGATGTTACTCTGAACACATATTTCTTAGGGTTGAGTCTCAAAGTGTATAGTTCCATTCGATCAAACACCCTTGCTAGATTTTTCAAGTGATTCGCCCTTTTGATTGACTTTTTTAGAATTTCATCCACATAGTCCTCCATGATTTTGTGTAGCATATTGTGGAATATGGTCATCATCTCTTTGATAGGTTGATCCTACATTCTTTAGACCAAAAGGCATTACATTCTAGCAGAAATTCCCCCAAGCACAAGTAAATATTATTTTGTGTTGGTCATCTGGAGAGATCTTTATCTAGTTGTATCCAGAGAAACCATCCATTAAGAATAGCATCTCATGCCCTGTTGTTAGATCTACAATTATGTCGATGCTTGGCAATGGAAATTCATCTTTTAGACAGGATTTGTTTAGGTCTATGAAGTCTATACATATCCTTATGCCCCTAGTAGGTTTGGACATTGGTACTAGATTTGATATCCATTGTGGATAGTTGATGGGTCTGATGAAACCCACATCTAGTAGCTTCTTTAGTTCTACCCATACCAGTAATTCTATTTGAGGATGCATTTTTCTAATTTTTTGCTTGATAGGCTTTGCTCCAAGGATGACAACTAGATGATGTACCACTAAAGCTAGATCTAGTCTAGGAATGTCAACATAGGTCCAGGAAAATTTTACCTTTCTCTCATTGATGAATGCTATGAAATTTTCCTTCTCCTCAGTATCAAGTGACGCTGCATGGTATGTTATCTTTAGGTCCTTTGTTGTGCCAAAATTTATGGACTCTACTTCTTCTACAAGGAGTGTTGATCTTTCTTGATATTTTGATATGGGAAGATTGAATCCTCCATCCTCAGGTGCCTCTAGGAGGTTTCCATCATTTGATGTGTCTTTTATTTTTCTCTTTTCTAGATCTGATAGAGCCACAATGTGGTTTTCCCTAGGGGGTCGTATTTTTATATTTTTTCATTCATTTTTGCGATTGGAATATTCAATATCTCTACCAAAGTATGCCTCCAATTCAAGCTCCATGATAAATCCTACTTTGTGATCTCTTGTTGGTATGTCTATTCAAATTCCCATGAACTCTGTGATTGCCTCATCATTCTGGAATTGATCTAGAACATGTGTATGTTGTTGTTGATCCCAGTCTATGAGTTTCAGGTAACAAAGTGGGAGACTATCATCTTGGTCTGCAAATCTTATGAAAGTAGGTGAAAGGGTTAGTATGGCTCTGGCATCTTTTCCCACTGAGTATCTAAGTCATCATTACTAGAAGTGGGGGAATCATATCAGGTGACAAAGGAAGGAGAATCCCATTCGTATTCATTAGAGTATATTTTAGAATGGTAATAGATGTTAGGAATGGTTTCCATGTACTGGAGAGGGAACCTATAAATTCCAAAGCTATTGAATAAGTCTTCGACAGGTAACTCATTTTCCATGATATGATAGATATCCAGTGCCTTAATGTTACTCGAATTTTCTCGTTTCTTCCAAGAGGTTCATTTTATTTTTGGAATGACCACTTCTTTTGGTTTATAACCTAGCCCCATATTTTTTTGCCTATGTTCCACTATGATAGGCTCTGATCGACCTTGTTTATGTAGCCCAAGGCCACCTATTCTATTGTATCCCATCTATTTAAGTAATGGATAACCTCTAGTGTTAGGATCAATTAAAATGGGTTGTGGCTTTTTTGGTTCTTTTTGGTCATCCTTGTAGATCATAGATGAGAGGCCCTCCTCAAATATTTCTTTGTCTTTCATGCCTCCCCATCTAGTAAAGATTGTGGGATTGGTTATCATTTGCACTATCTTAATCTCTTTTGGACCTCCATATACTTTGGGTGTTGGTGGAAGCATCTCGATGTATAATGCTTGGTTAAAATGGTAATTCCCATTACCCTTGTCAAGTACTTGAATATTTGCTTCCGTTTTCGGTTGCTCACTTGATGTGTTCTTGGTAGAGGTTGACAGAAGCATGGAAGGGTTGACATAAGAAAATGAATGGAAGGCTATATCATAGATAGGCACCTATTGTATTTTATTGTACTTCTCCTCCAACTTTGCACAAAAATGGAAAGGCTTTGGATTGGCATATAGTGTTACTTCTTTTCCTTCATGGGGAAACTTTAGGAATTGATGAAATGTGGAAGGGACCACTTGTAATGCATGGATCCAAGGGCATCCCATGATGAGGTTGTATGGCAACTAAAGAAGTACTTGACAAGTAGTTTTTGTGATGGTTGGTCATGTCTGCACTGGAAACCTGACTGTTCCTTTAGAATTTATTTCCAAGTCATCATAGGCCCTTATGGTGATACTCTTTCCTTTGTCAATCACGTTGTAAAAATACCCTAGTTGTTTGATGAATTTTAAGGTACATATGTTTAAATCTACACCATTATCTATCAATACTCATTTTATCATGGCCTTGTTAACACCAACCTCTATGTATAGAGCTTGATTGTGGAATGTCCTTTGTGGTAGATCTCTCTCTGAAAAGACTAAATGATTACTTGTTGTGATTTTTCCAACCATGGCTTGGAACTAACTAGGATCAAGGTCATTATGGACTAACGTTTCCAATTATTTTTCCAATATTTCCCTATGTGCGGGTGATAGTTTTAACAATTATAGGATTAAGATTAGGGCAAGTGTTGTTCCACAATGTTGTAGTCAATTAGTGACTTGATTGTGGGTTTGGGAGGGGTTCCTTGTATTGTAGCTCTTCCTCGATGGGTAGTTGTGTTGCAGTTGGTGTCTCCTCCTCGTATTGTTACTACGTTTTCCCTATTGTCATCAACTCTTGAGAGGGTTCCTAAAACTGTGTCACCATACGTGTAATTAGCATTGTGGTATTCTTGTCCCTTTCCTTTCTTAGCATGGTTTAGGATCGGGTTTGAGTATATTTGTACGTCCTTGTTTCTGGGATGATGCTCAACATCTACTTCCCCTTTATCTATCAAGTCCTAGATGATGTGTTTGAGATGCATGTAATTGTTGGTTGTATTTCCTTTGATCTTATGGAGTTCACATAAGTCTTTCTCATTGTACCACGGTGTCTTAAAGCTAGGTTCCTCATATTTTGGGTGATCATTCATTTTGATGAGGTTTTTTTGTACTAGTTTATGCATGACTATTTCAAGTGATTCACCTAGTACTGTGAACTGCCTCCTGGGTTGACCATATTGCCTCGATTTCCCTCCTTGATTTGTCTATTGGTTTACAACCTAATTGTTCTTGGGATAGGTAATTTGGTTGCTTTGTGTGTTGTTAGGACCATAGCTTGTTTTTTCCACATGTGGTTTGTTTTGATGTGTGTTCTATGTATTCGATATTGTTCTAGCATCTACCACTCCATCATTTGTGAGACTCTTGTTTTTGGCCTAGACTTTAGGTTTCTCATTTGAGCTAAAGGAACTATCTTTTGAGATGTTTGTTTTTAAGGTTCCTATTGCTATGAGGACTCTCTCAATATGTAACCCCTTTTTGATTGTTTCCTCAAATTATACAAGACATAGCATAGTGAGCTGGTAATTTATTTTAGGTAGGACATTTGTGATGAAAATGTCCACCAACTCCTTGTTTGGAATAAGCCATTTGCATCGACTCGCTTTGTGTCTTCATCTCTATAAGTAGGAGGTAAAGAACTCTCCTTGGTTTTGTTTGATTGTGGACATACTTGTGATGGTGACATCTTGCTCTATGTTAAACGAGAAGTGTCTTATGAACTTGCTTGATAGCTCATCAAAAGTTATAATTCCTGGTTGTAGACGGGTGAACCACTCCATAGCATGACCTGTAAGGCTACATGGAAAGAGCCTCATCATATAGGCATTGTTTTTTTCTACCTCCATACATGATACCGAAAAGTCACATGCATGCTCTACTAGATCTCCTATTCCTTTATATTTTTTATCAAACCTGGGTATTTCAAAGTTTTTTGGAAAGGGCGGTGTTGTGATAGAACGATTGAAAGGGAATAGAAAAATTTCATAAAGAGTGTAGGTCTTCTTTTGTTTTCCTCCCTGCATGTCTGCTATTTGTTGGGTGGCAGCATCTAGTTTTAGTTCCATCTCCATTTTTGGTACATGTGTTTGCAAACCTTGCATGTAATAACCTTGTTGCCCTAGTAGGTTTTGGTCATATATTGGGTATTGAAAAGGTACAAGACTTTGATAGCCATATGAGATGTAAGGAGGGTTAATTCCTTGTTGTTGGGGGGTAGATGTTGAAGGCTTCTCTGATGATGTGTTGACGGGTGACCTTGTTGATGGGATGACGGAAGAAGGATTCTTCTTGGAAAACCTTTCTAGACAGGACTATAATGAAGGTTACCTTGATGATGCATTTGCGGGATACCTTGTTGACGGGACAACTGAATAAGGGTTCTATTTAGTATACCTTGTTGGGTAGGACTAAACTAAAGGTTACCCTGATGATGCATTTACAGGATACCTTTTTGATGAGACAACTAAAGAAGGGTGCTTTGTGGCACACCTTGTTGGGTGGGACTAAACTGAAGGTTACCCTAATGATGTGTTGGTGGGATACCTTGTTGATGGGATGACTAAATAAGGGTGCTTTGTGGCACACCTTGCTGGTTAGGAATAAACTAAAGGTTCCCTAATGATGCATTGATGGGATACCTTGTTGACGGGATGACTGAAGAAGGATGCTCTATGGCACACCTTATTGGGTAGGACTAAACTAAAGGTTACCCTGATGATGTGTTTATGAGATACCTTGTTGATGAGATAATTGAAGAAGGGTGCTTTATGGTACACCTTGTTGGATAGGACTAAATTGAAGGTTACCCTGATTATGCATTGGCGGGACACCTAGTTGATGGGACGACTGAAGAAGGGTTTTTTGTGGCACACCTTGCTGGGTAGGACTAAACTAAAGGTTACCCTGATGATGCGTTTGGGGCATACCTTGTTGATGGTATGACTGAAGAAAGGTTCTCTATCACACACCTTGTTGGGTAGGAATAAACTAAAGGTTACCTTGATGATGTGTTTGTGGGATACCTTGTTGATGAGAGGACTAGAGAAGGGTGCTCTATGGCACACCTCGTTGGGTAGGAATAAACTAAAGGTTACCCTGATGATGCATTGGTGGGATACCTTGTTGATGGGATGACTGAAGAAGGGTGCTATGTGGTTGTTGGCTAGGAATAAATTGAAGGCTACCCTGATGATGTGTTGGTGGCATACCTTGTTGATAGGATGACTAAAGAAGGGTGCTTTGTGGAACACCTTGCTGGGTAGGACTAAATTGAAGGTTACCCTGATGATGAATTTCCAAGATACCTTGTTGATGGGATGACTAAATAAGGGTGCTTTGAGGCACACCTTGTTGGGTAGGACTAAACTGAAGGTTACCTCGATGATATGTTTGTGTGATACCTTGTTGATGGTACTGATTGTTCGGAGGGGGGGCCTGTGTTCCACCCTATTGGTGGTACTGATTGTTCAAATGAGGACCCTATGTTCCACCCTGTTGGTGGTACTAATTCTTTAGAGGGGGGCCTTGTGTTCCACCCTGTTCATGGTGTTGATTGTTCAGAGGGGGGCCCTATATTCCACCATGTTGATGGTACCGATTATTCTAGGAAGGGTCGACACTTGAAATGTTTTGATGGATAAATTTCCTAGGAGGTGGATTAGTGTTTTGAAGTTCATGCTGAGATGGCCCTCCTTGATACATTTGTGCCACTACTGCTTGTTCAATCTGTGTTGGCTTTTTTAACAAGGGGTTCTCTTTGGGTTGATCATAATTTTATGAGAACATGGGTGGCATATTTGACATCTCTAGGGGTTGGTTTATTTGTATCACAACCAATGTATCCCCTAAGGGAATAAGATTGGGGTCTTTGAGGGACTCTACATTGAATTCCACCGTTAATTTAGCACCACTTTGTGCTAACTTGAAGAAATAGGAGTTTGGGTTCTTTCTTAACAACTTGTCCATTATTTTGAGAACCTTGGGGTTGTTAGAATGTTCAAACAATTCCTCCTCATTTGTCTCTTCCTCGCTATCTTCCTCCTCTACAACCACTCTATTTGGATCTTGGTTGCTTTGTTCTATCACCTCCTTCTATTTGTGGTTTAGTTCTTCCTCACTGAAGGTGTCTCTATCCATCAGTCTCTTATGGTGAGTTTCAAAGTCACTTGGCCTATAGCCCCATGGGCTACTCTCATCGTTCATGGCATTTTCTGGTGGGATACGGGTGTTGTTCTTGCTTGGTTCCATTTTTTTCCTATGTTGTTATCTCGTGGTTATCATAAAAAACTTGGGTCCCTTGTGGGAGAGTGGTGTAACATTTCAACTCTCTAGGTGACTCAAATCTAAAAGACCCAATGTTGTCCTAAATGATAGGATACGTATTATGTGAGATATTCAAACTGTTGCAATAGACTAGGATTTTGACAATAGTAGAAGGAATACAAGTTTGGATTATTCTTTGAAGCACGTTTGTAAAAGTTGTATACCAACCTAGTTTTGGTTTTGTGAAGTGCACAAAGGTGTTTCTTGAGATCTTTTGGACTAAGATGCCTAAGTCAGAAATGGCGTCCTATAGACTTACCTTAGGGATCTTGACCTTGCATGAGATCATGAAGAGGATATTTATTGCCATGAAGATGGTGGTAATACGGGTCTTTTTGTTGCTATGTCAGCCTTCTCTTCCTCTTCATCTAAGATGATTGATGTGGTGATAAATTGGTAGGGTGTTTCATTCTTTTGAAAAATGAAGGTCCTCTAGCTGCTTATGATGTATGTTTTCTCACCTTCAATGTATGTGAGACTAGGTCAAAGGATCAATGCTACAAGGTTTGGTTTTTGAATTGAAGCAGTTGGTCGCTAGATGGTCATAAAGTGTAATGGTGTTATGGGATGGTTGTTGTGAAGCTCAAGGCCCTAAGGTTTTAGTGTTGTCTTGGAGTGGTACTACCTTTTGAAAATCAAAATTTTGAAGAAATAAGGTTGATATTCCACTTCCTTGTCTAGAGGATATGTTGTGGGAAAGCTTACTTGTACTATCTAAAAGTCCCAAGTAACTATTGATATCATAGATGCCTGAGTGGAGGAATGATCAAAATGGTTTTTTTGATTTGATTTCAAATAGGTAGGATGGAAATAATGGATGAGGGACTATTTTGACCTTTTGGCTTTCCAATTGTTTGGTTTGAATAATGATCGTATAAACAAATCTCTCTCAACTTTTCTCCATGTTTGGTCTATGGAAAAAGATAGAACAACACTTGGACTGACTCAACACGCATGGACTTATGTGACCTTTGATGGCACCTTCAAATTTTTCAAATTTGAAGCACCCATAATGAAACAATTTCATTGTACACTCAGAAGTGCACCTAAAAAATCTACCCAAGTGACCTAGTTTGGAGGGTTATAATTCAGAGCGAGTTGATTTTCATGCTAAACCCCTTCGTGGGAATACTTAATTGACATATGTGAACATGTTTGTCAAATTTCAGCTTCCCATGATAAGTTTTGACAAGGTTTTGAAGCATATAGCTGGATGGTTCTGGGACAGTTTTGTTGTTTGCAAACTCTCTCTCTCTTGTGAAGTGGCCTACTGTTCGAGTTGATATTTCACAACTGGATGATTTTCATGATGAATGGATTATTCCCATACATTCCTCCCACATTCATATGCTCCCTAGTCCGATCTTAGAGCCTCATAATCAGATTTGATATTTTTTTGAGATCAAAAGCAAATGTAGTTTGTTCTATTTTACATCTGTATTTCTAGGAATGTTTCAAGGTGGTTAACTTTGACCCCTAATATCTTGTGAAGAATTTTGACTGAAGGAAATTCCTCTTACATATATACTCATTGGACCTAAATAAGCTTATGTTTCCATTGGAAACTTCCCAGGAGATGGTTTGGTATTTTTTTGAATTGGTGACTTGGTGAGCCATAATTGGTTTTGGACAGGTGCAACTGTAGAAAAGTCTGATTGAGAAAATTTGACATTGAATATCTTGCACCTCAAAAAAATTTGTTCCTAACCATTTGTTACACTAAATTCTTGGTTCAAATGTCTACATGCCTGTGCATTTTCATGGTTCCAGGAGGTTGTTTGACTATTTTTCTAGGGCGATTCCAAAGGCCACCGGACCAGTTTTGACCATTGTGCAAATGTACTAGAAAGCAAGTTATAATGACAACCCAGTTCATTTTTTCACCTCAAGTGCATTCAGAGGCAGCCTCAGGTCAATTCAAAGTAAAATTTGTTTGGAAAAGAAAACTTTTTTAGTCAAGCCCACATTGGGACCCAACATGCTTTACACAATTATGAAGTTGTATGTGTTCCAATGTTGGTAATGCAAACACAATCAGTGATGCTATCATTAAAGAACCACGAGAATGCATGCGGTTCAGGTTTGGTATCTCAACTTATGATTCAAATAATGATAATTATATTCCAAGTTGTAGGTGGTTGTTTGCATGAAGCAAATATGGAAATGTGTTGATACTTGTCAAAATTCAAACCATGTGTGAATCCCTCAGGTAATGAAATGTGGATCTTCATATAGATACAAAGGGGGAAAATATTGACTGTGATGTCCATGGTAAGTGTGATCATTAAGCTTTGACATTGGGCTATGTTGTGAATTTTTTAAGTCTTCTCTTAAAGCATTCCAAGTGGATTTTAGTGATGAAATTAGTGAGCACAATGATAGACACAAGGGTATTTGTAAAGGATAACATTACTCAATTTACTTGGGAATGTGGCTGCATTATCTTAAGTCGATGAGGAATGAGTTTTACAATGCATGCAATTCAAGCCACACAAGTAAATCAGATGCAAAGAACTCCCTATTGACAACTCCATTTGGAAATTGGGAGCATTTCCCAACTCTGCTTAACATGGGAGGCACTACATGGGCAATACAAAATTGTTCAGTATTTGGAGGCATCCTCTTCCATTGATGGATAATTTTCTATATCATATGATCAAAGCAATAGGGAAATTTGAACAATTAAAAGTTCTACTACAAAGATCTCTAAAGAAAGTAAGTCTTTTACACATGCTAATACTCTTGGGTTTCTACAGTATGGACGCATTTCTTTGTGATGAGGCTGCAGTTCAAGGATAAAATTATTTCTAACTAAGCATAATATTATTGGAGATGCACTTAAGGTAGAAACAAATTTATCAAATGTTTGTACTGCTCGACAACATGGAGTTGAAAATTGGTAAATGGTTCAAGGCAAGAGAAATAATGGAAGTTGTTGAAGATGCGAAGGATTACTCTGTGGTATTTTAACGTGAAAATGGGAACTACTTTGGGAGATTTTCAAAAGGAGGAGGAATCCTGAGAATGAGGCAATACATCTTAAGAGGATGTGTGAGCCCTTTACTACATGAGTGGCCTAAAAACTGGGAATGTTTGTGCTGCAAAAGCGCGCCATTGATAGTTGAAATGGTGTTATTCTGGATATTGTTGAGGAGATTCTTACATAGAAACATGAATCTATTGGGGGAGACTTCTTTGTTTGGCACTTGGTGGATGGATAAAACCAACTCTTATTTTGCATAGAGGGTATTTTTCTTAAAGTGAAAATGTATCAAAATTGTGTAGTTTACTCGCCACCATGAACAATGAGAAAATACAGCCGAACATAAAGGAGGAACTAGGGCATAAAGGAAATCAACCACCAAGATGAAGAGATAGGCATGGAAAAATCCTCACCCAGCCCGTAAGCATCACAACATTAAAATAATACCTTCCTAGAGGTTGTGGGGTAGGCAGGGTAGCCTTGTGGGCCTGACGAAGTCTTTGATGGGGAATTTAAAAGTACCTAATGGAAAGATTAGGGGCTTGCATTTTAATGACAAGTATTTTAAAACATAAAGTGAGTTAAATATAAAAGGCACGAGAAAGTTTCAAATTGTCTAATAAAGACTAAATGGGTCCACATTTAAAGGTAAAATGTTTTAAATATGAAGTGAAAAATGAAAGCACGAGAGAAATGTTAAAGGGTGAAATATTTTGAAAAAATATTTTGATTGTTGGGCAAATAGATGAGGGCAAGGGTAAAATTTTGTTACCCGGTATTGTAATATTTCAAAGCCTTCATTCTAAAGTATTTTACTTTGGAGATAGAGTGAGAAAGGGGTCTTCTCTACTAGGAGTGAAAAGTAAAAGGGCACAGGCATATATTTTAATGCCATCATCACTTAAATATAAAGAATCTGGATGAAAATATTTTATTTGCTCGGAGATAAGTATGTAAGGTGCAACCAAGAAAGAGGAGTAAAAAGGGCAAATATTTTAAAAGAAATATTTAAAATATTGTGGACACGGGCAAAAAAAAAATTTAGGTGCAGATGAACAAAAGCAAGTTAAAAGTTCTTTCACAGTACAACACTTGCAGCAAGAAGAGCCATTTTTCAACTATAGGGAAAAGTGGGTAAAGGGAAGTAAAGATTTTTCACAAAAAAATAGTAAATTTATAGCTCGGGTGGAAATGAAGTGAAAGGTTCTCACAGTCAAGAATATTTTTTGTTGCAGAATCATGATGAGTGCAAGAAAAGTACAGAGGCAAGGTGCAGATTCAAGGATTTTCTTCAAGCAAAGATAGTTACAGATCAACAGAAGATGAAGGATCCAGATGTCAACTGTGGATGAATTTTAGGGCTACTTCTTCCTCTTCTTATTCTCATTATTTCTCATTTGTACAGGGTCTAAAATTTTGGATCAGGAAGTAAGGTAGAATAGTGTTGAGTTTGAGTCATAAAATAAGTATGGAAATTGTAATAGCTAGGTTTTATGAGCAAATGTTAACCAATTTGTACATAATATATTACTGTCATGAAGTTGTCTCCATATTTGTATACTTTTAATCATATGAATTCAATATATCAAGAATGTTTTGAATTTTTTATCATAACTTTCTTGTGGTTGTGTTATTTGGCCATGGTTCTCTTTCAAGTAAAGAGTTAAATTACTTTGATCAAATAACTATGATTTAGAGTGCACAAGTGGGATTGGTAAGTAGAGATTTATGATAAATATGAGTGGATTTGTGAATGTGAGGCATTAACATATTTTAAATCCATTGGTTGAACCTAGTTTGCTGATAGGATCTTTGTTGTAGTTTTATATTTGACTCCATGGCCCATGATTAGGCATTGGTTTATCACAAAGCCTAAGACATTTTTCGAAACAATCTAAAAAACCATTCAATTTTGTTTTTTGTTTTATGATTTATTTGTATCTACCATGTTCTCCATGTTGGTTAATGAAATACACCCAATGTCTTAGCCAATGTTGAGTGATATTTCTTCATGTTTCTTGGTATATTCTTGTGAGAGAATTATCTATTAAGAAATACCCTATTAAGTTTGTGTTTGAATCTTTAGGTGTTGGTAAAGGGTCATCCCCTAGGTCCTACAGAGCCTGAAGTGTAGGGGAAATGTGTTCCAATCTTATTTCCTATTTTTTATCCAAATCCTACACTTAGTCTAAGCATGAAGTGTCGCTTACCTCTAGGATTTAATAGATCTATTAATTTGCGAAACCAACAGAATGGTGACTCTGCTAGGGAGAACTTTGAATCTCCAATTGCAGATTAATATTTCACAGAGTCATATTATTTGCTGATCTAAATATTTAGTTCAAATATTGAAGGAATTCATACCTGGAGAAAGAAATTGTTGCAATAAACCTGAAAGTTTCATGATCTGTAGTGCTCTGCTAGTAAAAGGAACTCAGAAGGGGATTTATCTTCGAAAGAGATTCATACTACTTGAAGCTCAATCCTCTATGAAGAGAGGTGGTGACTCTATCAAAAAAACTTGATGAAGATTTGAATAAAGTTTAAGATCCACAAATATTTCCAATCAGTAAAAAGAATTTGCAGCAGCTGCAACATATCCAAGTATTTTTCACTTTTAGTTTTCAAGAAACTTGTGGGTGAAAACCATATTTGAAAATCTTGAGGAAATTTGGTTCCCTATTAAGTGAAATAGCACTAAGAAAGGGAAAGGATAGCAATATTAATTTTGCATACTTATGTGATAAAAGTTGCAGTTAGCATTATGCATAAGTATGCTTGTTTTGCTCTGAGCTAATCAAGGTGAATAGACCTTAAACATAGTTGAAACTAGATGGTGTACTTTGTAAAGGATTTAAGGTCATATGCTATATAAGGAAGCTAGGAGCTATGTGGATAATAGTTGCATTATTGTGAAAGTTTTTGAAAAGGCATGTCAAAATGCATCAATATATGCATTCTTGTATGGTTCCTAGTGCAACCATGGTTTATGATCAGTCCCAGACAAGTTGTCAAAGAAATTTCAGCACTGAAAGCTATAGAGCCATCAATTTCAATGGCATTAATGGTTACCCAAATTTCATTCCATCTAAATTCAGAGATAAATTACCAAAATTCATTGGTGATAAGTCTGAATCATCAAATAAATATTTGCAAGAATTCAATAATTTAATGGATGAATATGAGGTAGATCACGAGGATGTGATCATGAGGCTATGTGTTCAGTCTCTAACAAGGGATGCAAGGGATTGGTTCTCTTATTTACCAACATCCTCTATATATTCTTGGGAGGATTTTAATGCAACATTCATGGGACAGTTTAGTGAAAGGGTTGATCCCATTTCTGTGAGAGAAAAATTTATGAACATTGAGAAATAAGAGGATGAGTTAGTCCCAACTTTCAATCTCATATTTTCAAAAGCAATAAGGGATATTCTAGAAATTCTAAGGACAAATGATGTAGTATGTTTGGTCGTGTACTTAGGTGCATTTGATAAAAAAATGAGTTATCTATTTAAAGATAAAGATCCTGCAACATTGCATCAAGCATATAAAATTGCCATGAATATTGAGAACAATCTAAAATATTCAATGATGAAAGGACATAGGGTTGTGAGTGTTGGTTATCATAACACACCTCATGTAAATAGAATTCATGGATTAGACAATATAAATAATTGTCAAGATGGTAATGCTTTTGTAGTTTTGATTTCTCCATCATCACAACATGCAGATCATAGTGAACTCCAAGTTGAACATCAACAAATTTTGAGAAAAATTGATCAGATGCCTTGTGTTCAAGAGTTGTCTAACATGAAGAGGCATAAGGGAGAATCACCCTGCGATTTGTTTTTGAGATTTTTGATTGCCTTGTTGAAAGTCCCCATAAATTTCAGACCTAATGATTCAATGTCCATTGATTTGTTTTGTGAAATCTATGATTTTGGGCTAAGTGCCTTTTTGAAGGAGTTGAAGCCTCATAGCCTTGACTAGGTGCTTGATTGGATAAAGATTGTTGAAGGAGCCCAATGTAATTATGCACAAAATGTGATGTCTCAAAATGAAGATAGTAGCTATCCTATTGAGATAAATCATAACATGATACACAAAAATGAAAAGAGTATATCAAAAAATGAAGATCCATGTTGTATGGATGAGGATATTGATTGTAATCAGCTCACAATCAGCACAAATGCAGATCCATTCAACAGTGATGAATATGAAGATACATGGTATGATGACAAAATAGATATGCATGAAAGTTCTTCTTGTAATATCTTAGGTAATGAAGAACTAAAAGAGATGCAAGATGCCATTCCATGTCATGTTTTGATCAATGAAAATAATGCAAATGTTGCTAACATCTCATCACAAATCAATGATCAATATATTGAAGATAAAAGTTCAAGCAGTCATTTTGAAAATTTTGAGCATAGTTTATATAATGATGGGTTTTCTTGTGATGAGGATCATAGTGACAACCAAACTGATTACTCCTTGGAGGACTATGAATTCTCCTATAAGGATGACTTAGAGAAATTTAATTCGCGTGAAGGATGTAATGATAAGAATGCTCATGAAGTCACTTATCCATGAGTGAATCATCAAATTGCACTTGAGGCATACCTGTAATGTAATTTGGATTTGTCATCAATGGAGCATGTTAATTTTGTGATTGATAAAGGATTTCAAGATAAGTATATCTATGTTCAGTATGTTGATCTTGAACACAATGCTAGAAATGATAAAGATGATGATGAGCATGCTTATGTCCCTACTGCCCATGATTGATTGTGTGAAGCAAAGACATAAATGTTAGCTATACATGAAAAGGATGATGAGGTGCACATTAATGAAGGAAGGAATTCATTTTTGAATGATCAAGTTATGCATTATGACAAACACATGGATCTAAGATCAACATTATTACCCATTGATAATGTGAAACAATTTGATGAATTTTTAGATTGTGTTGACTTTACAAAACTTCTTGTTCTATGTGTAGAGAGGCCAAATGATGCAAATGATAGTGGGTGTGATGTTAGTCAATATGAAATTGAATATGGGTCCTTCTTTGTTGATCTTTCTCATCTTCACAGTATGAAGGTAGGCATGTTTGTTTTGAATGAGGAGTGCATTAGTGTGAGAGAGGATGAAGGTTCTAGCTCTATTGCTAATGAACAAATTTTAGATAACAACAAGTCTCAGGCACATAGATCAATATGCCTATCAACTGATAGTGCATATGAAGTTACTAGTGCACATGAAAGTCTTTTTGTTGACCCTGTTAATCCTGAAAGTGATAGCTTTCAAAATGACTCAAGTATTCATATTGGCATTGTGGAGAGTAATATTGAACATGTTATGAAAAATCAATTTGAATTTTTTGGCTCGAGGTTAAATTTTGAATTGTCTAAATCTTTATCTAAGACATTCCATATAGAATTGCATAGTGGTCTGAAGAATGAATTTGACATCATGTGTGAACCTGGGATGGAAACCATTGTTTATGCATTGGAGATTAATTTTTTTTTTTTTTAATACCCTAATTTGAATGTAGATGAAGGTATTGTGGGTGTTGATAAATCTAATTTTCAGAACCTTGCAGCATGTAATAATGTGCTTGGGTTGTTCTACTGGGATGAAGATAAAATTACCTATGGTGCAACTAAGTTGAAGGAATTACAAATGTGTGAGCATGATTTGCTCAACACACGAGAGGCTTGCACATTGTATTTGTAGTAACTGTGATAAAACTGTGTATTCATGTGGTCTTGATCATTATCATCATATGTTGCCACTTGATACAAAATCGAAAAATAAAGAGAGTGGAAATGATGTGGCCTATGTAATTTGGCTGCCATGTGATGACGAAGCCAGACAAAGAGCAAGTTTCCACTTGTACAAAGGTAGCCTAACACTATTTTTGTAGAAATGCAATCACTCATGTTGTGTGTGACTAAAACAAGCATGGGTTGAGGGAGATGAGCTCCTTTAACAGATTGGTGTTTGATAGGGGCAATAATTGACTCCCCTTTTTCATTTGGTGGTTGGGGGTCATCAAATGAGGTAAAATAAGAGAGGTTGAATAAAGGTGCAGTTTTAGAGTGCCCAATGGACTCGACATTTGGTCTACTCCCTAGAGATCTAGATTCTTCCTATGCCCATGGGGGGCAGACATCCCCAACCAAAGCCATTGATGGCACCTTCAAATTTTGCAAATTTGAAGTGCCCATAATAAAAAAATTGTTTTGCACACTCAGAAGTGCACCTAAAAATCTCCCTAAGTGACCTTCTTTGGAGGGTCATAATTCAGAGTCAATTGATTTTCATGCTAAACCCCTTGGTGGGCATACTTAATTGACATATTTGAACATGTTTTTCGGTTTTCAACTTCCTATAATAAATTTTGACAAGGTTTTGAAACATAAAGTTGGAGGGTTCTCAGACTGTTTTGTTGTTTGTAAACTCCCTGTCCTGCGAAGTGGCCTCCTGTTCGAGCTGATAGTTCACAACTAGATGATTTTCATGATGAATATATTGTTCCCTTACATTAATCCCACATTCATATGATCCTTGGTCCAATTTTAGAGCCTCATAATCAGATTTGATATTTTTTAAGATCAAAAGGAAATGCAGTTTGTTCTATTTTACATCTGCATTTCCTAGAATGTTTCAAGGTGGTCAACTTTGACCCCTAATATCTCATGAAGAATGTTGACTAAAGGAAATTTCTCTTGCATACATACTCATTGGACCTAAATAATCTTGTGTTTTCATTGGCAGCTTCCCAGGAGATGGTTTGGTATTTTTTTCAAAGTGGTGACTTGGTGAGCCATAATTGGTTTTGGACAGGTGCAGTTGTAGAAAAGTCTGACTAAGCAACTTTGACATTGAATTACTTTCACCTCGAAATATATTTTGTCAAACCATTTGTTGAACTGAATTCTTGGTTCAAATGTCTACATGCCTATGTATTTTCATGGCTCTAGGAGGTTGTTTGGCTAGTTTTCTAGGTTGATTCCAGAGGCCACTAGAACAGTTTTTACCATTGTGCAAATGTGCTAGAAAGCAAGTTTTAATGATAACCTAGTTCATTTTTCACCTCGGGTGCATTCAAAGGCAGCCTCGGGTCAATTCAAGGTAAAACTTGTTTGAAAATGATTTTTTTAGCGGGGCCCACATTGGGACTCAACATGCTTTACACAATTATTAAGTTGTATGTGTTCCAATGTTGGTAATGGAGACACAATTAGTGATGTTGTCATTAAAGAACCACAAGAATGCATGGGGGTTAGGTTTGGTATCTCAACTTATGATTCAAATAATGATAATTATATTCCAAGTTGTAGGTGGTTGTTTACATGAAGCAAATATGAAAATGCTCACTTTGAATGAGGAGAATACTAATTTGCACAATAATAGAAGAAATGTTGATACTTGTCAAAATTTAGACCCATGTGTGAATCCCTCAGGTGATGAAATGTGGATGTTCATATTAATACAAAGGGAGACAATATTGACTGTGATTTCCATGGTAAGGGTGATTATAAAGCTTTGACATTGGGTTGTGTTGTGAATTTTTCAAGCCTTCTCTTGAAGCATTCCAAGTGGAGTTTAGTGATGAAATTGGTGAGCATAATGATAGACACAAGGGTGTTTCTAAAGGATAACATTATTCAATTTTCTTGGTAATGTGGCTGCATTATCTTGAGTCAATGCAGAATGCATTTTAAAGTGGATGCAATTCAAGCCACACAAGTAAATCAGATGCAAAGAACTCCCTGTTGACAACTTCATTTGGAAATTGGGATTATTTCCCAACTCTGCTTAACATGGGAGGCACTACATGGGCAATACAAAATTGTTTAGTATTTAGAAGCATCCTCTTCCATTGAGGGATAATTTACTCTATCATATGATCAAGCAATAGGGCAATTTGAACAGTCACAAGTTTTCCTACAAAGATCTCTAAAGAAAGCAAGTATTTTATACATGTTAATACTGCTTGGGTTTCTACATTATGCGGATGCATGTCTTTGTGAGGAGGCCACAGTTCAAGGATAAAATGGTTTCCAACTGAGCATAGTATTGTTGGAGATGCGCTTAAGCTAAAAAAAGATTCATCAAATGTCTGTACTGCTCAACAACATGGAGCTAAAAATTGGTAAATGGTTCAAGGCAAGAGAAATAATGGAAGTTGTTGAAGATGCGAAGGATAACTCTATGGGTTTTTCACATGGAAATGGGAACTATTTTTGCATATTTTCAAAAGGAGGAGGAATCCTGAGAATGAAGCAATACATCTTAAGAGGATGTGTAAGCTCTTTACTACAGTGGCTCAAAAACTAGGAATTTTTGTGTTGAAAAGGGGCACCATTGATAGTTGAAATGGTATTGTTTTGGATATTGTTGAGGAGATTCTTACATAGAAAGAAGAATCTATTGGGGGAGACTTCTTTGTTTGGCACTTGGCGGACGAATAAAACCAATGCATATTTTGCACAGAGAGTGGTTTGCTTACAATGAAAATGTATCAAAATTGTGCAGTTTGCTCGCCACCATGACCGATGAGAAAATACAGTCGAACATAGAGGAGGAACTATGGCACAAAGAAAATCAATGGTCAGGATGAATATATAGGCGTGGAAAAATCCTCGCCCCAGCCCGCAAGCCCCACAACATTAAAAAAATACCTTCCTGGAGGTTGCGGGGTGCGCGGAGTAGCCTTGTGGGCCCAACAAAGTCTTTGATGGGGAATTTAAAAGTACATGATGGAAAGATTAGGAGCTTGCATTTTAATGACAAGTATTTTAAAACATAAAGTGAGTTAAATATAAAAGGCATGAGAAAGTTTCAAATTTCCTAATAAAGATTAAATGGGTCCACATTTAAAGGTAAAATGTTTTAAATATGAAGTGAAAAATGAAAGCTCAGGAGAAATGTTAAAGTGTGAAATATTTTGAAATAAATATTTTTATTGCTGGGAAAATAGATGAGGTCAAAGGTAAAATTTGGTTAACCGATATTGTAATATTTTAAAGCCTTCATTCTAAATTATTTTACTTTGGAGATAGAGTGAGAAAGGGGTCTTCTCTGCTAGGAGTGAAAATTAAAAGGGCACGGGCATATATTTCATAAAGCCCAATATAAAATATTTTAATGCCTTCATCATTTAAATATAAATAATTTGGATGCAAATATTTTATTTGCTAGGAGATAAGTATGTAAGGTGCAGCCAAGAAAGAGGAGTAAAAAGGGAAAATATTTTAAAAGAAATGTTTAAAATATTATGGACATGGGAAAAATATTGTTTTCAGCTACAGATGAACAAAAGCAAGTTAAAATCCTTTTCATAGTAAAACACTTGCAGCAAGAAGATCCATTTTTCAACTGCAAGGCAAAGTGGGTAAAGGGAAGTAAAGATTTTTCGCAATGAAATTGTAAATTTGCAGCTCGGGTGAAAATGAAGTGAATGGTTCTCATGGCCAAGAATATTTTTTGTTGCAGAATCGTGATGAGTGCAAGCGAAGTACAGAATCAAGGTGTAGATTGAAGGCTTTTCTTTAAGTAAAGGCAGTTATAGATCAACAGAAGATGAAGGATCCAGGTGTCAACCACGGATGAATTTTAGGGTTGCTTCTCCATCTTCGTATTCACATTCTTTCTCATTTGTGCAAAGTCTGAAATTATGGATCAGGAAGTAAGGTAGAATAGTGTTGAGTCTGAGTCATAAACTAAGTATGTAAATTGTAATAGCTTGGTTTTATGAGAAAATGTTAGCCAATTTGTACATAAATATATTACTATCATGAAGTTGTCTCCAGATTTGTATACTTTTAATCATATGAATTCAATATATCAAGAATGTTTTGAATTTGTCATCACAACTTTTCTGTGATTGTGTTATTTGGCAATTGTTCTCTTTCAAGTAAAGAGTTAATTTTCTTTGATTAAATAACTGTGATTTAGAGTGCACAAGTGGGATTGGTAAGTAGAAATTTATGATAAATATGAGTGGATTTGTTAATGTGATGCATTGACATATTTTAAATCCATTGGTTGAACCTATTTTTTTGTAGTTTTATATTTGACTCCATGGCCCAGTTCATCAAATGTTTGTACTGCTCGGCAACATGGAGATGAAAGTTGGTAAATGGTTCAAGGCAAGAGAAATAATGGAATTTGTTGAAGATGTGAAGGATTACTCTGTGGGATTCTCACTTGGAAATGGGAACTATTTTGGCAGCTTTTCAAAAGGAGGAGGAATCCTAAGAACAAGGAAATAAATCTTAAGAGGATGCGAGCTCTTTACTACATGAGTGGCACAAAAACTAGGAATGTTTGTGGTGCAAAGGGGCGCCATTGATAGCTAAAATGGTGTTGTTTTGGGTATTGTTGAGGAGATTCTTACATAGAAACAAGAATTTATTAGGGGAGACTTCTTTGTTTGGCACTTGGTGGATGAATAAAACCAATGCATATTTTGCACATAGGGCAGTTTGCTTACAGTGAAAATGTATCAAAATTATGCAATTTTCTCACCACCATGACTATTGAGAAAATACAGTCGAACACAGAGGAGGAACTAGGGCACAAATCAAATCAATAGTCAAGATGAAGAGACATGCATGGATAAATCCTTGCCCCAGCCCACAGGCCTGATAACATTAAAATAATACCTTCCTGAAGGTTGCAGGGTGTGTGGGGTAGCCTTGTGGGCCTGACAAAGTCTTTGATGTGGAATTTAAAAGTACCTGATGGAAAGATTAGGGGCTTGCATTTTAATGACAAGTATTTTAAAACATAAAGTGAGTTAAATATAAAATGCACGAGAAAGTTTCAAATTTCCTGATAAAGACTAAATGGGTCCACATTTGAAGGTAAAATCTTTTAAATATGAAGTGAAAAATGAAAGCACGTGAAAAATGTTAAAGGGTGAAATATTTTGAAGTAAATATTTTAATGATTAGGCAAATACATGAGGGCAAGGGTAAAATTGTGTTATCCAATATTGTAATGTTTTAAAGCCTTCATTCTAAAGTATTTTACTGTGGAGATAGAGTGAGAAAGGGGTTTTCTTTGCTGGGAGTGAAAAGTAAAAGGGCACGGGCATATATTTTATACAACCCAATATAAAATATTTTAATTCCTTCATCATTTAAATATAAAGAATCTGGATGCAAATATTTTATTTGCTGGGAGATAAGTATGTAAGGTGCAGCCAAGAAAGAGGAGTAAAAAGGGCAAATATTTTAAAAGAAATATTTAAAATATTGTGGACACAGGCAAAATATTATTTTCAGGTGTAGATGAACAAAAGCAGGTTAAAATCCTTTTCACAGTAAAACACTTCCAGCAAGAAGAGTCGTTTTTCAATTGTAGGGAAAAGTGGGTAAAGGGAAGTAAATATTTTTCACAACGAAATAGTAAATTTGCAGCTTGGGTGAAAATGAAGTGAAAGGTTCTCATGGTCAAGAATATTTTATGTTGTAGAATCATGATGAGTGCTAGAAAAGTACAAAGGCAAGGTGCAGATTGAAGGCTTTTCCTCAAGCAAAGGCAGTTACAAATCAACGGAAGATGAAGGGTCCAAGTGTCAACCACAAATGAATTTTATGGTTTCTTCTTCCTCTTCTTATTCTCATTCTTTCTCATTTGTACAGGGTCTGAAATTATGGATCATGAAGTAAGGTAGAATAGTGTTGAGTCTAAGTCATAAACTAAGTATGTAAATTGTAATAGCTAGGTTTTATGAGAAAATGTTAGCCAATTTATATAGAAATATATTACTGGCATGAAGTTGTCTCCATATTTGTATACTTTTAATCATATAAATTCAATATATCAAGAATTTTTTGAATTTATCATCACAACTTTCCTATGATTGTGTTATTTGGCCATGGTTCTCTTTCAAGTAAAGAGTTAAATTGATTTGATCAAATAATTGTGATTTAGAGTGCATAAGTGGGATTGGTAAGTAGAAATTTATGATAAATATGAGTGGATTTGTTAATGTGAGGAATTAGCATATTTTAAATCCATTGGTTGAACCTAGTTTGTTGATAGGATCTTTGTTGTAGTTTTATATTTGACTCCATAGACCATGATTAGGCACTAGTTTATCACAAAGCCTAAGACATTTTCAGAAACAATCTAAACAAAACCATTCGATTTTATTTTTTGTTTTATGAGTTATTTGTATCTACCATGTTCTTCATGCTGGTTAATGAAATACACCCAATGTCTTAGCCAATGTTGAGTGATATTTCATGTTTCTTAGCATATTCTTGTGAGAGCATTATCTGTTAAGCAATACCCTATTAAGTGTGTGTCTGAATCTTTAGGTGTTGCTAAAGGGTCACCCCCCTAGGTCCTATGGAGCCTAAAGTGCAGGGGAAATGTGTTCCAATCTCATTTCTTGTTTGTTGGCCAAATCCTACACTAGGTTTGAGCATGAAGTGTGGCTTACTTCTAGGATTTTATTGGATTTCTGATTTGGGTTACCAACAACCTTCATGCCCATAACTTAAGTTGTGAAATCACAACACCCATGCCATAGTTTCCAAATTTTTACTTTGATTAATGTAACCTAAAATAAAAACTAGAATATTCAGAAACCTTTAAGGAAGAAATCCTTTCAAGGAGTGCAAACATAAGGCTTCTTTCACAAGCCTGCACTAAATCAAAGGGTTTGTGATTCAACCATCTCATTCAGTGTTTGTTTGAATCTGTTCTTTTTCTTTAAATCAATCACATAATTTGATGTTAAATCGTTTTAAATGTAATGGGAAAGTTTAACATAAAGAAGCAATTACAACCCTAGGAAATAGAAACCATTCTCTTAGGTAGGCCTGCCTCATGCTCCGAAGAGACAATTTCACATGCAACTTATGATGTGGGCCTGTAGTCGGACATGGCAAGCAACTTCTCATAAGTAAATTTTGATGCACCACTTTCAAAGAATGTTTTTGGATCATAGTAGGGTGGCTTCTAAGCAATTTGGTTCTTAGTCATGTTCTAGGCATATTATTTTTGGGCCCCTATACATGCGATGGTTTGTTCAATTAAGAACCTTCTAGCCCTTGCAAGTTTTTACGTATCACGAGGATACTAAGGAAGAATACGTCGGTATAACCCAGCAACACCCGGTGAGTGATGAACTTTCCTCACACTCACAAAAGATGTATATAGCAGTCCAGAATGAAAGTACCGCTTGGGCTGCCTATGAGTTCTCTGGCATGGGATGTATCTTAATAGGCATGCCCTCTAAAAGGTAATGCTTGAAAATAAAATGTGAAGCTCAAAAAAAAAATTCACTCACCTAAGATTGCCAAAAGGTGCGAGAGGAGAAGATAAAACACTTCAACTTGCCAATCAATGAATGCACAATGAACAATTCATAGAAAATTGATTCTTTTTAAACACATTGAGTGGTGTTATCCCCAAATACATGTGAATAACATAATATATTGTTCTTTTTATTTGCACCAATATGAAGTTTTTCAAGACATCAGTCATTTAAGATAGCAATGGTGCAATACAAAAGAAATAACTTGTTCATTTTAAGCTCCAAACTTGAGTGTTTCTAATAAAATAGTCTTGGTTCTAATTTGGTCAACAAAATTGAATCGAGCGTGCGCCAAAAAAATGGAAACCGTTTGCGCTCTTTTTATGCACCAAAATTAAAGTTACAAATTGTATCTAGAGTGCCAAGCTACTTGAAATCTACTCCTATAATTTGTATCTCAATAGTATGCATATCTTGTAGAAGCAACTCAAAACACTTGTAAGATTTGTACCTTGCATCTACAAAATGAAACTCCTCATACCAACCATCCAATTCACACTTGTGTGTCTTCTACCTCATAGTCAAATAAAATGTGAATAAGCTGAAAGTAATGTCGTATGCACACAAAATTTTATGCACATTGTGGAACACGCCAATAAGCCTTGTTAGAAGTCTTGATCCACTACTAGGATCCCAAGTCCTATGAAAACTACCGAAATCCATACAGGGATATGAAAGGGCACCATTATCCAACTCAAAGAGTGGATTATCATAAAAAAAATCAGCATCAACCCCAAACAATGGATTATTAATAGATTTCAAACTATTTTCTTGCTGATCTAAATCATTGTATACTAAATTTTGGGGTAATGAACAAAATCAAACTCCTCCTGAAAGTGATCTTGCTCCTCCATCACCTGTTCAATCTCTTTTCTTGTTGAATACTCATCCCTAAGGGCTAATGTAGAATGTGTCAAACTTGGTTCTAAACAAGGCTCCTTAATCTGATTTCCTATTTCTTGAAGGGCTGCATGAGCAACCCCCAAGGCATCCTTAGTTTTCAAAAGCTCAAAATTAAGATTGTCAGCTTCCTCTTCTTTCCTTCTCCATGCATCCAAATAATTAATAGCTACTTTGAGGAGAAGATCTCTATCTAAAATCAAATTTCAATAATATGATTTCATTACCTCCATACCTATTTTGATTCCCTATAACTCAACGATAGAGGATTCCTCTTCAAAACCCTTTTTCCTTCCCTCAGGTTGAACCTTCAAAAGGTGGTTTTACATCAAATTATGAGGGCTATCAAAATGTGTTAATGTTGCACTATAATTTGTTTCTCACTAACCTTCAGTTGGTTCTCCAAACTACACTTATGAACAATATTGTATTCATTTGATGAAGTAGCTGATTGCTCTTGAAGAATTTGACTCTTCCCAAAGTCTTCTGCTATAGTAACAACTTTTCTTACTAGTTGATTTGAAACTACATAAACATTAGTTTTAAAACCAAAATCATCACCATCCTCCCACTTAACTTTTTCACTGATGATTCCATGCTTTCTCTGGGTAGAAGAAATAAAACAGTGTTAGAATCACACATAGAATAATAAAAATTAGTTGACACCTCAGAAGGTACCACAATCTCTAGACTTCCCACAAGGAGACTTGTACAACCTTTACTTGTAACATAATTAATGGAAGGGAATTTAGAACCATCATCGTCAACTAATTTGTAATCTCTAACACAAATGCATACCATTTTCCTATCGATAGGTGTTGACCCATGAAGTGTATCACATTGGAAATTAACCTCGTTGCCTATTGCAATGTCTTCCCTATGACTAAAAAATGCACTTCTAGTTGTAGGTTGCTCCTTGGATGTGGCTACAAGATATGTTTGGTTTTTATCTTACTTGTTTCACAAACCACAACTCCTTCCTTATCCAAATATTTTGGTTTTTCACCCATCCTTATACATTCCCTTTTAAAATTTTGGATCCTTCATCAAATTAAACAATTCTTGCATCAGCTCAATTATAGATTTATCCATTTTAGTCATCTTTTACCCTATTTGTACCTCTGTTGTATACCTATTCTTTACCACTAAAGTGTCCCTACTAGGAATGCATGATTTTTTTATTTCTTTCTCAGTTTGACAATGTTATTTTTCAAACTAATTTAATGAGTTGATCTAAATGATTTATCCTCCGTAATATTTGCAATTCATTATGAAATCATCTATTTACTTACTACAATTTAAATTACACATCACCCTTCAAATTGAAATCATCATCTCAAATACATTGCAATTACTAGTCCAGAACCAACACAATTATATACTCAGATATTTTTCCAAATACTGAGGTGTCTATAGACAATTTTGAATTTTAACCCACACAAATCTTTTTTTGCAATGCAAGATATCTCAAAAACTTAACCAACTTGATTATAACATTATTCCATGTTATCAGACTTGGTACTAAATAATCCTATTAGTAATCTCCAGCATAAAGTGGCTCTCATCCCTTTCAGATACATAGACTTCTACAACAACTAGATCTAGGAAATGTTTTTTAATTTCTCATAACAGTGACATACTCAGCTATCAAAGATTTGGAATATTTAATGAACAAATATTATATCTGAGATCTTAATAGTTATATTTTCTAACCTTGACTTATCACAGACATTCCCACACTTTCCTTATGATATGGATGGTTATATTAATAAATAGGTCATTCAACCTTGACTTATGTTGGAATGAGTAAGTTGAATTCTCTATGGTAGGTCGCTTATTTGAAACTAGGACTCTTGTAGTATATGTTGTTGGCTTGGAATGAGTGTAGACCTTTTGACTATATCTGTGATTTTAAACAAATATTATTCCATGTCAATTTGCCTTATGCCCAGTGTTGAGTATTTTATCCTTTTCCTTACTTATGTTTGGCATTAATTTTGCTTGTAGTTTGTCTTTATTTTGTGGCCACAAAAGAATGATAAGGGTTGCGATAAGAGGTTCCACAAATTTTTGAAGTGTCTCAAACTATTAATGATGCCTTGATTCACCTACAAACTTTGACTTACCTTTCCATTTCAATCTGAGACCTTTAATATTCCATGGCTTCCTTATATTCATTCCAACTATTAATATAATGCCTTGTTTAACCAAGCAGCTTTCGATTTGACAATAAGACTTAATTGATATCCCCACAACTTACATATATTGGTGGTTATTTAATATAAAATGGTATGATCACTTAAGCTTTGTCTTTTTTCAAGCTAGGAAACATACACAATTTCTCTTTTATGAATCATTGGTAGCTAAGCAAAGATTCCACAATTTGTCTTATTTATAGACCTTTTCTTATCTGCAGAGAGGTGGCATTGAACTTTAATAATTTTTAATCCCCTAATCATACGAAACTTAGCATTCCTTCCAAGGAGATATTGATTCCCTCAGAAACCCATGACATATACTTGATGAATTGGTGGTTGACACTAGTAGAATTCAGCAAATAAATGACTACGTGACTAAAACTTTAGTCATGACAACTAAAAATAACTAAATTGTAGTCATTTTTTACAACACAGCTATAAATGACTAATTTGATCGTCGGGTAAATAATTAATCATCTTTTTAGTCACACAAATAAAAATGACTAAATAATTAGTCATTTATTTAGTCATAATCCATTTGAATAGATCATTTAAGGAATCAAGAATCAATAGTGCTATTCTCATAGTCCACTGTGATGGGGTCATAGAGGAAGCATGTTAGGGAGCCCTAACTTCAACACATACTCTAACAAATTAACATACATATAGTTTTCTATCGGCACAATCCTTGAACCTCCTTTAGGTGCAAGTGTTAGTATATATTCCTCTCTCTATATAGAATTGTCTCCCCCTCCATCTCTCTTTATTTTTCCTAATATCTCCAAAGATCAATTAAACTATCATATTTTTTATATATTAATTCAATTTGTTCTATATAAGAATATATTAATTATTGATTATAGATTATAATAATTTAATATTTATATTTAATAATTTTTATTATAGAATATAATATATAATAATATAAGTTATATATACTATTAAATATAATTATATTATAAAGAATTTAATTTGTATTACTATTATATTAAATATATATAATGTATTAATTATATTTGTATTATATTTATCTATTAATTTTTTATATTATATAAAAAAATATCTAGCAAATAAATGATATTTTATGGTTAAACATTATAAAAAGGCATGTTTATTTTTTTAATAGCCTTTTTCATCAAATGAGCAAGTGATTAAGTTAAATTTTTTATTTTTGCAAGAAAGGAGGGAAACTTGCATGGGAATTTTTTTTTTGGCAAAAGGACTGAAACAACACGGGCTCATGAGGAAAGTTTCAGTTTTGAGAGGAAAACCCTTACTTGCTACTTTTACCATTCCAAGATGGATGCCTTCTCTATTGTTTGTTGATTTGAAGAGGAAGGTTGTAGTGTTTCTATCTGAGTTTCATTCAACTAAGATCATGGGGCAGCTTCATGGCAATGTTTTTGAGCATTTTCAATCTTCATTTGCACAATTGGTTGTTTCCTTTGCATCTTTTCTACATTTTTCCATATTCCTGGGGTTGCTTTGTTTTATTTTTGAGTTGTAGAAGGAAAATAAGGGAGTGTTATTTCTTCATGTTCTTGAATATTAATGTCTTCTTCATCCATTTGAAGGCCCTTTCTCTTATTCCCATGGGTTAGGGTTTTCTTTTATGTTTGATATGCATTTTTAGTTTGAAATGTTGCTTTGTAGAGCTCTGTTTTATGTATTATGGAGGCAACATTATGCAATAGAATTTTTCAAATTCAAAACCCTTGCAATCTAGCCTTTGGAGAGTGTTTCAAATCATTATGCTTTGGGATCTAGGGTTTCAAGAGTGCAACAAAGAGACAATGGTTTTGTTTCAAGGATATTGGCTTGTTGCATTTCCATTAAAGCCATTATGTTGGGTTCATTAAGGAGGTAGTAGTCATAAAAAATGGAGATCAATATAATTGTGCATCAAAATGAGGATCTAGTCTCTTTGACAAGGAATAGGAATCAAGTCACTGTGAGGGTTAGTGATTTTATAGTATTTATGTGCATTAATGAGGTTATTTCGTCTAAGAATATTGTGCGCAACAATTTTTGAAATTGTGCCTCTCCATTGATAGTCAACTATAAAGTTGAAGATATGCACCTTGGTTTGAATAGCAAGGTTTCTAGCATTCAAAAATGGTGTAGTTAAACAATCATTTCAATTACCTACTAGAAAATCTCTTAATGATAATGAGGGTAGTTTATGTGCTTTCTTCGTCATTCCAATTTTCAAGCATAAATTAATAATAACCACAATTAAAAAAAGGAACAAAGGCATTTTCAATGAAAATCTCATACTTTTTTATGAAATATTCCCACTACTAGGGTTTAGCTGACACAAAAACCTATATTCTAAAATTGATGAAGTCCCCTAAGATTTGGAACTCTAAATTTTCCCTACTTTCACAAAGGGTATGAGATTCAAGTATTCAAGTCATCAAGTTGGATTGGTGAAGTCTCATGGAACTTTGGGGTTTCAATTCTTCAAAGGATCCATCAAGTTTCAAAGCAAGGAAATGTATCAAAATCGTAGAGACCATTCATGCATAAATTTTTTATTTCTAAATCTTCTCTTGGATCCTAGCCCACACTTGTTGCCTACAAGAAAAAGTAACAAAACAAGATTCTTTGACAAGGATGTCATATGGAACATTGACTATGATAGTCCCATGCATTTCCAAAATATTATCATCATTCATTGATGGGAAATGTAATGGATTTGTGGCTATTATGTTATATTACTCTATCAAAACATCTACATAGTCCTTCATTCACAACCTATGTACCCTCTTCTTTTCAAGACCATTGTTCCCTTTGCATTCTATGACTACCATTTGTTGATTGAAGGAAGTTGACAATGAGAAGCGAGTAGACGAAATTTCATTGCTTTGGATGCATGGGTTTGAGAAATATTAAGCATTCTTGAAAGCACAATGCAGTGACCTTGAATACTTGATGTCAATGTTTTATCATTGTAATCTGAAGCTTTTTGAGGTTATGGGAAGTGGTAGTCATCGTGTATAAACAAATAAAAGGAAATCCATCCTTTTCAAGCTAATCTACCCTCAGGTTTTCAATTTTTTTACTTTCCAAAATCTATTCTAATCTTGGAAGAATTTTTAGAGTCACTTTCATCCATTTGGCATTATCTATTTCTAAGACCTCATGCATTTGTGCCCCTATTTGTTAATGGGTTTTGATAGTACCTAGTGCAAGAGCACCTTTGATGCAATTTTGGGTTATATTGTGAAAATTTGGTTTTTTTTTTGTCTTGATTGATTTCAATAATGTCATTTATGACCATTTGGGATAATTTGGATTCATTTTGGTGTGTTTAGGGTCTTTTGGTCAAAAGTTGCAAAAATTGTAAAAGTTGCTCAAAAGGTTGTCAAGCAGCTTGTCAAAAAGTGTCATTTAGGTATTTTATTAACAAACTAATTAAAAGGTGGTTGAAAATAGTTGGAAATTTATAATTAAACCCTCCAAAACTCGAATTGGGGGTTGAATACATTGGTTTTGAAGGTTGATGAATGGAAACCTCAATTTTGTGTGCATTTTTTTATTTTTACTTTGTTTTCAGGCTGAAGTTGTTTATTGTACAGCCTGGTATGGCCTCATATCAATGAATATAATATATGGATGGAAATATATATTTTTCTAGTCTAAAATTATTTTTGTCTCATTTAATTTTATTGAGTTTTGTGAGAGATATGACTATTTTGGTGAGACTGTCCTATTCTAACAATGTTTGCCAAAATTTACACTCTGAAAAATGTTATGGTATGGATTTTACAATAAATATTTTGATCTAAAACCAATCTTATTTTTTTTCATGTGAACCTACTTCAATTTTCTTCAAGTCTCATAAAATTTCATTAAGTTTTGAATAAGTTATGACCATTTTTGTGAGGGTGGGTCTGAACCCTGCCTAGGGTTTGCAGTTTTGGGAACAATGTAATAACTTTCTTTTCCATTGTTGGATGTTCATGAAAATTGGAGGAAAAGTCTATAATTATGTTATATTCAATCTCACCAAATCGATTGGCTTCATTATTTTTTTTTTTGAAATTTATTATTGACGGTTCATTGCACTGAATTGTGAGCTGCCATGGCAATGTTTCCAATGTGATCTAGTGTGGATTTATACATTGTTTGAGATGAATCAATTTATGAAAATTGTCAAGTGAATAAATTTTGTTGCATTCTTTTCATTTTTGGTGATGGATCATTGTTTCACTTTTTTCAATTTGTGCTAAGTGAAGGTGTCTCTACATCAGTACCTAAACTCCTCCCTTATAGGCCTAAACCATACAACATCTCACTATTAGTATCATGCAAGAAGTAACTGTGCATTATTGCCTATGATTATTTCTTTATCCCTATCCAAACATGATAACTATGCAAAAATATTACCGCCTCCCAAACTACCCTTTAATGTCTAACTATCCTCCTATAGTTTTAACCCTTTAAGGCACTACAATGTTAACATGGTTGCATTCTTCATGCTCAGGGATCTACTAGTAAATGAAACCTTACCCTTGTAGCAACTAATGGAGGGATTGCATCCTTCTGAAATGATTGTATTTAATTTGGCAAGCATGTAATCGGATAGAATCTCATGTCTCAGTCATCACCACTGTTCTCATTCAAAAACTTAAAATAAAACTGATTTTGGGGTATTTGATACCTTGAAAGTTTGGTCCAACAGTCACTTTGAGAATTTAGATAATTATCTTTTTGATGATTTATTTTGTATCATCAACAATCACTGCATTGGAATTTTTTCTAATGCTAATGAAGAGGAAAAGTTACATTCATTTCCTTACTCAAAACTTTTCTTCTTATTTATGATTTTCTGGAAGGGCACTAAAAGGTTGAAGAATTGATTATTTGTTGTATCTTTTGTAGTCGATGACCAATGCTAGTTTTTTGCAATGTTAATTTTTCATTAAGCAATAGATAAAGTGTGAGAGAGAAGAGTGTGAAAAGGGAACATAGTCACATACCTACTATGCACATACACGATAAATATTTAATATCTTCATATTGAATAGATTAATAGTAAAATGATAATTATATGAGTATGAATAAATAGAATTACAGGTTATATATGCATAGTTTAAGGGGAATGCTCGATAGAATGTGTTCTATCCAGATTAGAAATTATCTTATGGTAGAAATGATTGATAACTTGTTAGGCTTCATTTTAGTATATAACATGCCCTCATTTGTTTGAATAAAATTGATGAAGTCAAGGGGGTTGGGCTCAAATTGTCAAAGCATTGGGTTCTCATTAAGCCACTGTCGAATAAGCTCTATAGACTATCTACTAAATATATTCATTCATTGCTCATACAAAATTTATTCAAATCAAGCATAAGGCTCTAAGTATGCTCAAAGAATTCCATCTTTTCTGAATTCTACCAATTAATTTGGTACAATTTTTTTTCATAGATGAGGGCTTTATTTTCCAGCATTTGAGGAAGTTAATGGAGAAAAAAAAAATTCCTAAGCACATTCACCTTAGGTTTGGTTGGATTCCTTTTGGTTTGTCAAGGGTTTGTCAAGGGTTTGTCTCGAATGAACCCACTATTGAAAATGCATGTCTTGACAGAATTGGCCTAGAATCTAGATTCAAACCCAAACCTAGGAAATGCAAGAGACCACTAGTGGAAAATAAATGACTACATGACTAAAAAATTTAGTCACAACAACTAAAAATGACTAAATTCTACTATTTTTTTGCAACTCAGCTATAAATGAGTAAATAAATGACTAATTTGGTCATTGACTAAAAAATTATTGTCACATAAATAAAAATGACTAAATAGTTAGTCATTTATTTAGAAAATCATTTAAGGAATCAACAACCAATAGCTCACCAAAATACTCTAATAAACATACTCTAAAACTTTTGTCGAAATCTTATTTTTAGGTGTATCCCACCAAAATGGAGTTTTCATTTTAATAAACATGCTCTAAAACCTTCGTCGAGACCTTATCTTCAGGCATAGCACACCAAAATGGAGAAGTGTTTTAGTAAAGAATGATAGAGAATAGTGAGGATATGTGCATGATAGGAGGCATATGGTTCATTGTTGCTTATCTCATTCCTTCTCTACAACGACCTAGTTATATTGTCTGTGCTACTGTTTGTAATCCAAGTATTTAATTGACATATATTTGCATAATATCAAATTCCTTTAGATTCTTTTGAAGTATCAATGTATCCTATATAGGGTTTAGAATGTATCTTATATAGGGTTTAGAACATGATTTCTTTTAATTTAAAAAAAATGATGTATTTACCTCTGATTAGATAATGTGGAGATCTCCTAAATTTTCCCTAGCTCACTGTCCTCTTTGGAACTATATTCATTACTCCAGCTGCTAGGGTTTTGCATGTGACATCTTTAATATCTTCATGATAGTGGATTTTAAATAGATCTTAGTCTTTGCTTTAATCTTTATCATGGTAACCCTTGAGTTCCATAATCCACCTTCAATCTCTTCTAAGAACGTTGTCTTAAGCTAAAATGCATAGTATGCATATAAAGCAAGTCCTTTGAATACCTACTATTGTTCCAAACCACAACTCACTGCCTTGCTTAAAATGTTGCCTCCATAAGCACAATAGCATTTTTTAAAATCATGTTTTCTAGTGATTGACCATTAAGGTCACTACTTTCATCAAGATACAATGAGATTTTTGTCTTCAAACTCAAGGCATTATGCAAGATAACATTGTGAATTGTTTGTTGTGTAGGGTTTGATTTTCTTGCACATTTACTACTTTGCTAACTACCTTTAAGATTGGATATTACACCCTCAAATGCAATCTCAAATAGCTCAATCATTGTTACTTAAAGATTCCTTTCATGAGAATACTTTTATAAAATCAAACTATGCCCTATAGACTATCTACTTACTTACTACAAGGGACTCATTGTTTCATGGTATTGTGGATCTTAAGATCCTTCAACCTTATTGTCACTACTTCACAGTCCACAAGGTATTATTCACTATTCTCCCATCTTTGATGAGTCTCAAAACACTGCTCAAACATGCAATCCACTACCTCCATTATACAATGGCTAAGAAGAAACATTGAACTTGTGATTACCACATTTACTTCATTTGGACAATAATTCCTTGATTTAATTTTCCTTGTCTAACATTGTCAATAGCGTTTGAAAAAACCTTAAGTTCAGCAAGGGGGTAAGGAAACTCACTATTAAAATCTCCACTTTACTATGCAAGTTTTGAGCTTTATTATCTTGTCACTGCTCAACCTCTTTTTGACTGTCACACCTCAAGTGACTGTCATTCTTCTCACCATAGATTACATTTACAAATGTCACTGAGCTACATAGTGTGCTTGTTATTGGCTACAATCTTTAGATTGTAAGATTTTGTTATTGGCTACAATGTCTCAATATTTATGGTATTGCAACCTCACTAATCCACTAGAGTTATGGTCTATGTTTCTACAAAGGCCTAGGGTTTGTACCCTATTAATGCTCTTGCCAATGCTTTTGTTGGTATTAAAAAACAACCTTATATCTTGGGTCAAAATATTATAATTTTGTGGTAACCCAAGATTGCATTCAAGTATGTAACAAACTTGGTCTGTAGTTTAAGCTATACACTTTTAAGTAACATTCATAAGGTTTAGAAAATATTGATCACTCTCTAGAATAGCCCATTAAACATGGGTTATTCTTGAATGCACTGCATAATTGGTATAACACAACCACTCTGCATATCAACCAGATTTATAGGATCTTTATTGCATCAAGAGGTAATCGCTCTTGGATCATGCTATCATTACATTATAACCTGTTAAACTTGAGTCAACCTGAATGCACCCAATGATGATTGACACCTAATTGTGATGACAGTGATTAATTTGTACATAAATTATGCTCATATGAGTGCCTCCATTTATATCACAACATAGCCACATTAAACTTGGGTCACACATGAATGCATTATGTATTTGGTATAGCACAAAAGTTCCACATGACCAATAGAGTTATGGATCACATAATTACAGTCACAAGAATTTATTCCTTAGTTGTGATCTTATGGTGATTACATTACCATTACAACATAACCCTTTGGACTTATATTTCTCAAATCCTTACATTGCTTATTTTCTCTTTGGATGGATGGAAATTCAATGGCAAGGATCTGTATGCAAGTCATGCTCATATAAGTGCCTTTGTCACCATTATACAATAGTACATTGGAATTTCCTTTGTTGAACCTTTACTTTGTTTTTTATTGTTATGGTTTCTCAGTGATTATTCCATTTCCATGTGGCATGTTGATAAAAGAAACAAAGTGAAAAATCATTATGTTCTTAGTTAACTCCTGCTAACATACTTTTGGAATTTATTTTTTACTACATTACTTCGAGTGTGAAGAATTTTGGTTTTTTTCTTATAGGACATTCATTGAGAGTTGTAGTAGAAAGCTTCTTATGTTGAAAACCATCCTATAGACTTGTTTTAAGCTACATTTAGGAGGCTTCATGGATTTTTTGTGATTTATATAGCTTTTGTTTTGATAGTAAATGACATCAAATTCTTTTTGAAACTGAAATGATTTATTAATTATGTTTTTATTATGATTAAATGTTTTATTTATAAGGGGTTAATATGTGGCATTTTTATGTGTAGGAAGAATAGATTGTGATGCAACATTCGGGTATGGACAGTTCAAGAAAACTTGGATTGCTATTAGTGACATAACTAGGTTGGAGAGTACCTTCATCTAGTCTAAAACACTTCCAAGTGTTTTCACTTAGAAGCAGAACCTGAGTATAGGAATACAAATGTTAGTGGACAGAGAAAATCATAAATCTACTAGTCCAATTTCATATTCAATTTGAGGTCGTGAATATCGAACAGAGAAAGTTCCTACATTCTAAAGATAAAATCATAAATCTACTAGTCCAATTGGAGATCCAATTTGAGGTCGTGAAGCTCCGACATATAAAGTTCCTACATTCTAAAGATAAAATCATAAATCTACTTGGTCCAATTTGAGGTCATTGTAAGGATTTGTCTTTTTAATAATACTTTCTGACATTTTTCTTGATACAAATTGTTACTTTAGAATTATGGTATTGCTTTTCTTCTAATGTTTTCAACCCTCATTTAAGGGAAGAGCTCTAAAGATGGTTCCTTCAGATGGAGACTACACTTTTCCACTATAGGTTTCATCTAGAAACACCAAAAGCTCAAGTATTGTCATACTCGAAGAAAAAGTAGGAGTCATGCAATGATGAGATGCTCATTTCTGGAGCTTTGATTAAGAACTTTAAATGTTTGGCTATGTGCACAGAGAATGTTCATGGAGTGCAAACTTCCTTACAAAGCAATTACCACAGTAGAGTTTGAGGTGAATTGCACTTGCTATTTTATGATGATATGGATATGTTCTAACTTGCAATTAATTGTTGTATCATAACAGATAGGCTAAATAGTTGTTCATATACCATTGTTTCTAATTCAAAATTGCAATACCTTACTCTAGGAGAAAATCACAAGGGGAGTCTATACATAAGACACCATTATTTCAAATTCAAAATTATTGGCTCTTTCACAATTGTTTGCTTCATTTATTTGATCTAAGATAGCCTACTGTATAGAAGATGCTCTCAAAATCATAGTAAAATCCTTTATTCCAGGAAGACTATTCAAAATCTTCCCATCATAACAATGAACAAAAGAATTAGTCATTAACCTGAACTTTGCAAGAGTTTCATCAAATTCTACTTTTCCACTCTCTTTTCCATTCTGAATTTTATTCCCAATTCATCCATGAATAACTTCCTCAGCATGTAGGTCCTACTATTAGCCATAACTTTACCAGGTGTTGAGGATATCTTTGAGTTTTTACCCAACCAACAATTGAAAAAATTCAGCCTTACCAAATACAATGTGTTGAAAATCTCTTTGAATTTATTCTCGAAAAGAGTTCCTAAGAGTATAATGTACAGTTTTGAATTAACCTTTTTGCATGAATTCCATATCTTTGATCGGCTATTTCGAGCTTAATGAACTTCATCAAGAACGAGTAGACCTAGGCTCTCTAAAAGTAATTTTCCAATATTCTTAGGCCTCTTCAGGAAGGCTCACATTTGTCTCACAAGTTAGGTATACAAAAAGATTGTAGCCAATAACAAGCACACTTTAATTTCTTCTATGCCACTCATGAAGAATCACCAAACACCTCAAATTTTTCAAATTGTTTTCCCATGATCTAGTTGCTCTTAGCCATTTTTATAATCTCTTTATATTCACAATTTGAATGAGTTTCATTCCAAAAGGTCCTTGATCTATTTAGCATGTAAACTAGAATGTCAATAATCCACTTCTTGAACTTTCTTTTCAAAGTGAAGTATTCACATTCCAGTTTACATGCTAAATAGATCAAGGAACTTTTGGAATGAAATTCATTCAAACTGTGAATATGAAGAGATTATAAAACTGGCTAAGAGCAACTAGATCATGGGAAAAAATTGAAAATTTTGAGGCATTTTGTGATGCTTTGTGAGTGGCATAGAAGAAAAATTGTGCTTGTTACTGGCTACAATCTTTTATTATACCTAACTTGTGAGACAAATGTGATTCTTCCTAAAGAGGCTAAGCATATTGGAAAAATACTTTTAGAGATCACAGGTCTGCTTGTTCTTGATGATCATGTAGCTCGAAATATCCAATCAAAGATATAGAATTCATGCAAAAAGGTTAATTCAAAACTGTGATTATACTCTCAAGAACTCTTTTCTAGAATAACTTCAAATAGCTTTTCAACACATTATATTTGGTAAGGCCAAATTTTGTCAATTGTTTCTTGGGTAAAAACTCGAAGCTATTCCCCACACCTAGTAAAGTTATGGGTAATAGCGGGATCTACAGGCTAAGGAAGTTCTTCATGGATGAAATTCAAAATGGAAAAGAGAGTGGAAAGTAGAGTTTGATGAAACTCTTGCAAAGTTCAAATTAATGACTGATGTTTTTGCTTATTGTTATGATGGGAAGATTTTGAAAAATCTTCTCGGAATAAAGTATTTTACTATGATTTTGAGAGAATATTCTATACAACAGGCTATCTCGGATCAAATAAATGGAGCAAACAATTGTGAAAGGGCCAAAAAAAATGAATTTCAAACAATGGTGTCTATGTATAGACTCCCCTTGTGATTTACTCCTAGAATAATGTATAGCAATTTTTAATTAGAAACAATGGTATATGAACAACTGTTTAGCCTATCTATTATGCTACAATAATTAACTGTAGGTTAGAACATATCCATATCAGCATAAAATAGCAGGTACAATTCACCTCAAACTATGTTGTGGTAATTACTTTGTAAGGAATTTTGCACTCGTCCATGAACATTCTTTGTGCACATCAGTATGTTGGTTGTTATCTTGATCTCCTTTGTGATCAAAAGAACAATGAATTTCATTACATAACTCATGACCATTTTGCAGTGCTATGATCCAGTGCTCTTTTACTTCTTACTCATTGTGTTCTCAATCACCATATGCAAATGACTTAGAGGAAAAATCTTTGATTTCAATGGCCTTTCATAGCACTTGAAGAAATTTCCATTCATTCCTTAGCATTTAACAACCATATAGTTCATATGAAACATTGCTTATTGAAATCGTTGTTGACACAAAACTCCTGAAGATCACCACCCTAGACTACTAGACAACTTCATCCATTCATGTCACAATGCAAGGTCTCTGTAGGTTAAAATTATTGCCCTTAAAAACATACCACTATATTGATAATGTCTTGAGGAATAAGGGTCCCACTTGGAGGTAAAGAATAATCTCATATGTATTCATTCTCAGGTTCATATTTCAATTTTTTATATTTATGTGTAGCTTCTAATGAGCTTGGCAAAATACATTGTGTAAAATGAGAAGCTCCTTCAGCCAATTGTGTTGTTTCCTGAAGTTGATGGCATTGAAGAATCTGTAGCACTGTTTTCCAACATTGAAATCACTGACCTTCAAAACAAAGATACTAGGATTGTCCCTTCAACATTTGTGAAGTCACTGCCTTAACTGAATTGGTCACTATCCTTTCATCATATTTGTTTGGCATTTTAGTATACTATGGCATTCCTCTCACAATGACCACCATATCGTGATTGTGAAAATTTTGAACCCATGACTTGGACAGTCAAAACTTTCACCTCACATCCACAAGAATAAGATACAATGAGAATGCACAATCCCAAGTAAGTGTATCAGACTTGTCGATTCTTGTTTTTTGTCATATGTTGTAGTTACAAGTGCCCTGCTAGACATACATGAAAATATGGAAGCATAGACAAGGCAAGCAAACTATTTCAAAAAATGCCTCAAAGAAATGTGATATCATGGATACCCGCTCTCCCGCAAGCACTTCAAGTCATTCCTACGGTGATGCGAGGAAGCCTCACATCACCACAAGCATAACTTGAAGTGCTTTCGGGAGCGTGGGTATCCATGATATCACATTTCTTTGAGGCATTTTTTTGAAATAGTTCGCTTGCCTTGTCTATGCTTCCACATTTTCATGTATGTCTAGTAAGGCACTTGTAACTACAATATATGACAAAAAATCCATGTTGTTATGCTTTGATGGATGTCCCATGATTAAGATCTATATAAAAAGGTTGTTTTGTATACTGGGTGGTTAGGTGTTCTATAGTTTTATACAAGTTTAAGATTTTCCTTTTGTTGATTTTTAAATAAAAGTCTTATCTTTGGGCCATGATTTTTGTTGTAATCTATCTTTTTGTTGTCTTCTCAATAGTGCTTGATTTATAGATTGCAATTGTTGGAAATTATGCCACATATTGCTTATATATTTATGATTTACACCTTAATTGTAGTACTAAAAGAGTCATATATTTACACCTTATTAATTTTGAATTGGTTTAGTGGGAAGTCTCACATGCCCTATTTGCCTAAGTGACTTGAGTTTGATACATGTGTATTTGTTCTGGACAATTTATGGCATTTACCTATTGGAATTATGTGCCTCAAATTCACTGGTGGACCCCCAATTCATTCGTCAACAAGTCATATTACACCAAGTGAGAGTTCAGGCATTTACCGCCATCCCACGACATCTCATGGAGTGACTGGTGGTGGAGCGGTACTTATCGCTACCCCACAGAGGTGTTATATTAAGCTTGCGGTAGTGCGGTGTTACCGCCACCCCGCACGATGCTTCCATGTTGACTAGTGTGGTATAGTGGTGGTTACCGCTACCCTGTGACGATGGTCGAAGGTATCCTTTGATGGTGTAGTATAGTCACTGCCACACCGTGATGGTGTATGAGGCTTGGTGCGGTAGAGTGGCATATACCACCATACTATGATGGGATAGTTTGTGTATAGCAGTGGATGGTGGATGACTGGATGTCTTTGGTGGGACAATGAGTTATTGATATTTAAACGGTTAATGATGAAATAGAATCTACAGAGATGGTTGTTTTGCAATAAGATTTTACTTATTGCTTTTAGTATTTTGATTGTATTCCTTTTTTTTAATCATTTATTTTATATTGGTCTCCTTTATGTTGGCTTTGATGAATTGTAATGATTATTTTGTTGGCTTTGAAAGAACTTCCTCATCCAAAGATCCAATTCACACATAGGCAAGAAGGACACTTTCAAAGGTTGAGGAGTTGGGCTTTACACCCACTAGTTGCATTTTCTTACATATTAGAATTGGGTCATATGTAATTGCAGTATCCCCTACAATAGGATTTTATTAGTCTAGCCATAAAAAAAATCCCTTATATTTTCATGTATGTCTAGCAGGGTACTTGTAACTACAACATATGACAAAAGAAATCCTTATTGTTATGCTTTGATGGATGTCCCTTTGGGTATCTGATGTAGTGTGCATTATTATAGTGCAAACCTATTTTTCAAATTATTTCATTTAGCATCACCAATATTCTCCACAAGAACATTGTCCCTATTTAAAATGATGGAAATGGTTCACATCTCTCAGAACAATTTCTCTTGCAACAATCTTGGAGATGAATTTAAATGTAGTGTGAAAATCAGAACACACTCAAAGGTTCTTAACAACTCTAATAGCTGTACAAGGGGCCATGTTTAACAAACCAAATGCAATTGCTAACTTTTCACTATGGTGGCAGATAAATGGTTCTTTTTTCTTCTATTCCACAGTATTAAGTAAAAGTATTGAATCTGGAAATACCCTACTGCCTTCATTTTCCAAGCCAATTTCTCCAATTTTTCATAGCTCTCCCATGTTTGTGGATGTGATCTATCTTCTACAATTTTTTAATTGATTTATCTTTTTGTTGTGTTTGGACTTACTTTTGTAAACTTGCAATATACAATGCACTTTTATTCTTTTTGAATTGAGACTAATAGTAATTTTGTTGGTTGTATTGAGGCAAAACTTCATTCATGGTGGAAAAGGCAAACCCTGTTGCTCATATCAAATGGAACGTTGCATATAAAGGAGGAAAGATTCTAGTCAGTTTATTGCTGAATGCATTGAAAGAGAGAGCTTCATATATGGGAAACGATCAACACTCTCCTTCTTGGATTCTACACGATACTACTTGATCCAAGAAGATTGCCCAAATTGTTGAATTTTTAAGAGATGAAAGAGGCATGTGCTCACATTGAAGGGGTCCAAGAATGTGTTTCCATCATTGCAAAAGTTTTTTGGAGAAGTTTCTTTCTTGCAATCATTTCTATGCAATATTGTAACTCATATTTTTAGTCTTGTGACTGAAAATAAAAATTGTAATACTCGATTTCTAAGTTGTAACTAGAAAACCTTTCTTTTATTAATAAATTTCATTGATTCTTCCTTTTCAATGGTTGTTTTATTGTGTGCAATTGATGATTGATATTAATTTATGTGTTTTATGTTTAAATCCTCAAATATCAATCAATTAAAATGACTAATATACTACTAATTGAGGTCAATTAATAATTAAATTGACTAAATATACTACCAATTGATAGAAATCGGTGAATAGTGAATAACTATGACTAAATATATGACCTAGGAAATAAAAATTACTAAATATACTACCAATTGATAGAAATCAGTGAACAGTGAATAAATATGACTAAATATATGACTTGTGAAATAAAAATGACTAAATATACTACCAAATTGATCAAAATGATGATTAAAATTAATGACTAAAAAGACTACCAATGGACATAAATCAGTGAATAAAAATGACTAAATAAGTGACCAGATTACAACAATCAATGACTAAATCAACGACTAAATATATCAGTGAATTAAAAATGACTAAATAAGTGACCAGATTACAACAATCAATGACTAAATCAACAACTAAATATACTACCAAATCGATCAATCAAAACAACCAATAAATGACTAAAAATGGTTTAGTCATCAATCTAGTAGCGTTATAAATGACTAGCAATAAACTACTAATGGTCATGTGACCAGGTTCAGTCATTTATAAGCAATTTTTAGTAGTTTTTACAATCATATATTGTTGTTTCTGTACTAGTGGAAAAACCAACAATTTAGATTGTAGCCTTATTTCAATAACCTTTTACTTAAATATCAACTTGTTAAATCACTATGTTCTATGGAATTACATTCCAAATTGGGAAATCCATGGCATATGTGAGATGCTTTGTTCTTTATGGGCATTACCTAAAGCACTTGCATTTAAATCCAACTAAGAATGATCAAAATCATAGAAACTTTGAGGCAAACAAAATATGAACCATTGTGGTTAGTCATATCTTTTCGCTGTAGCATTAGAATGATGATGACCATTAATTGTGGCAAGCTCTACGACAATCTTAGCAAGCTACTAATTGAAAATTGAATGGAATAATTCTTATTCATCTTTTTCAAAAACATCATGAAATATTCATTATGCATAAAATATGTTATGACCCATCAACAAAATAAGAGTTTTTATTTCCACAAGATCACATTATTTAGTTGCATTATATGGGAGCACCAAACTACAATCTTGTGATGATCAAAGCAACAATAATAATGATCATAGCAATGTTGCATTGTTCTTAGGTTTTATTGCTTGGTTCTTGGTGGGAATGTGGGTGAAGAATGTTAGCTATTATGTTTGTTATTAGCCTCATTTAATGATGTAGGAGCATCCAACGGTGTAGGGCAATATTGCATCACCCAAAAAAATGTTTCCTTTATTTGTTTTAGTTGTTTTGAGTCCCATGATGGCACTTAAGGGGTAGAAGACAGTCATAACTCAAAAATAGTCACTGACTATTTTTAGTAAGTCGGCCTAAACGGGATTGTATGGACCTCAAAATTTACCTGAAGGAGTAGAGTTGAAAAAAAAAATTGGTCGCGAAAGAATTGCCTCAATACCCTGAATGGTTTTGGAGAAATTAAAGTTTTTGTCTTGATAAATTTCTCCAATGCAGCTTCAAATTCAAATATAAAACTTTAGAGGCCTCGAAACAGCTTGAAAAGTGGATGAACCAACCTGCAATTGGTTCCCATGTTGTAGATCTCTTTGAGAGCTTTCCAACAATATGCAATAATAGAAAATTAGACACTTGGATCAAAATTTATGGCCCCACAAAGTTGCCCCTCTAAAAAGTGGATTTCATTAAAATTTCTTCCTAGGCCAGAAATCAAACGGCAGGAATTTTGGTGCCAAAACAAAAGGGAAAGTTGCACTTTCTAGAACATTCTAGGGCAGTTATTAGGTAAAAATAGAAAGGGGTATGAGGGGGTTGTAGAAGGTGGCTCCATTAGTGCAGATTGTGGCTCTGAATAATTTTTATTTTTTTTAGAGTTGATTTTGTTGTAATGAATCAAGCCCACGAGGCTATAGCATGTAAGTTTTGAATTCTGAAAATAATTGAAAGAAAGTTATTTTTCTATCTCACATCTTTTGTGTTAGTATCTATTGTTGTGTGTTTTTGGGTTTTGGGCAGTGTAGGCCTCATCAAGTGGTATCAAAGTAGGATTTTTTGAGTGTGTAGACAGATCGCCGAACATGAGATTGTTTACACCAAGATTGGTGGTTGTGGGTATGTGAGAAAAGATGCCTCCACAAAGAAACTGTGGTGGAAGAAATGTTGGAGTAATATAAGAGGTGTTTAAAGCCCTCCAGAGACAAGTTCAAGCATTACAGGAGGAGCTACGTAGAGGAGTTGACATCAGAAGAAGAGATGAAAGTCAGGATGAGGCTAAAGACAAGGAGCCATTTGAAGAGGAAGCATATGATGTAATGGATCCTAGAAGTGGAGAATTCAAACTAATTAGGACCATTTCCAAGATTGGAAAGAGGTTGAAGATAAAATTTTCTAATTTTTCTAGAAACCTAAATCCAGAGGAGCTGATTGATTGGATCAATGACATGGAAGAGTATTTTGAGTATGAGGAAATAGAAGAACCAGATAGGGTCAAATTTTCAAAGGAAAAATTGAAAGGCCATGCTAGCGTATGGTGGAAAGAAATAGAAGAGGAAAAGAGAAAATAACAAGATGGGATCAGATGGTGGAAAACTTGAAGAGATAGTTCATTCTTGGGGACTATGAGTTGGATTTTTTGAAGAAGATGCAAGGGTTGAAACAAGCAAGAAAATCTATTAAGGAGTACACAAAATAATTCTACCGAGTCTTGATCAAAATAGGTCATTTTGAGGCCAACAAGGAGAAAGTTGCCTGTTACATAAATGGGTTGAAGTCGAGCATTCAAGAAGAGTTGAGTTTGATAAGAATGTCTACCATTGAAGATGCATATCAATTTGCTTTGAAGGTAGAAGAAAAGTTGAATAGAAGATTTGAAAGCAACTAAAGAAGTGGGGTTCATGGTGGAAAGACTAGCAGATAGTCATATGGAGGTTGAAATGAAGATCAAAAGAAGGGTGAAGGATCCATTAGCAGCTAGAACCAGAAAGGAGATAACACCTACCGTCCTCATGATCAGAATAATGGAGACCAAACAGGAAGAGGAAGATCTAGATGAGGACCAGGAAGAGGAGGCTTTTGTGGAACTTGTTTCTAGTGTGGAGAAGGACATAGAGCCTATGAGTGTCCTTAACATCAAGGAAGGAAAAATAGAATACTTGAGGGTAATGCATGAGTTGCACATGTAGATGAAGATGTTGAGTCTTCACATTCTGAGGATGCAGAAAGAGGAGAGGTTCTTGTTGCTAAAAGAGCCTTGTTGAATGAGGAGAAAGAGCCAACTCAAAGGAATAATTTGTTTCACACTAGATATAAGTGTGAAGGTAAAGTTTGCAATGTTATTATTGATGGAGGTAGTATTGATAGCCTTGTTTCAGAAGAGATGGTTAGTAAGTTGCGGTTGGAGAGAAGAAGGCATCTGAATCCATACCGGATTGCTTGGTTGCACAAGGACCATAAAAACTTTGGTAAATGAACAATGTCTGGTAAGGTTCAAGATTAGAAATTATCATGATGAGGTATTGTGTGATAGTGTTCCAATGGATGTCTGTCATATGTTGTTAGGCAGACCATGGAAATTTGATCGACAAGCAATACATGATGGGTGTGCCAACACCTATTCTTTGACAAAGGATGGAGTTCGTCATAAGTTGAAGCCCTTGAAAGAGGTAGAGGAAAAGGTATGTAGTAATGCAAGAATTTGTTTGGTTGATGGAACAAATTTCCTAGAAGGTATGAGGCATGAGCATATTTTTTTTTACATTGATCCCTAGAGTTGATAAAGAATATACTAATAAGGTACTTGTAGAGGTTTTAGATTTGTTGAATGAGTTTCAGGCTATTATTTTTTATAATGTACCTGAAGATTTGCCTCTAGTAAGAAAGAATAGTAACCAGATGGATTTGATTCTTGGAGCCAGTTTTCTGAATAAGGCATCTCATCATATCACTCCAACAGAGAGTGAAGAGTTGAATAGACAAGTGCAAGAGTTATTATAGAAGGGATTGATCAAAGAGATTTTGAGTCCATGTGTGGTACCTACAGTAATAGCACCAAAGAAGGATGGGGAATGGAAGATGTGTATAGATTCTAGAGCCATCAACAAGATCACCATCAATTATAGATTTCCCTTGCCAAGAATGGATGACATTATGGATTGTTTGAGTGGAGTTGAGTACTTCATGAAGATACATTTGAAGAGCAGATATCACCAAATCTAGATTAGAGAAGGAGATGAATGGAAGACAACCTTTAAAACCAAGGAGGGCCTGTAGGAGTGGTTATTCATGCATTTTGGGCTAACCAATGCACCAGGCACATTTATGTGGCTTATGAATGAGGTATTGAAAGAATTTTTAGGAAAACTTATTATTGTTTATTTGGATGATATTTTTATTTTCAATAAGATAGTGGAGGATCACTTGATCCATATCTAAAGATTTATTTTGATTTTCAATAAGACATTGGAGGATCAATTGATGCATATCTGAAGATTTTTTGAGAAGCTAAAGGAGGAGAAGTTGCTGATTAATTTGAAGAAATGTAGTTTTGTGAAAAGAGGGTTGGTGTATCTAGGATTTTTTGTCTCATCAAAGGGTCTTAAAATGGAACCAGAGAAGGTGAGAGCTATCATTGAATGGCCTACCCTGAGGAGTGTTATAGAGGTAAGATCATTTCATGCTCTAGCAAGTTTTTACATAAATTTTATTAAGAATTTCAGTAGTATTTGTGCACCTCTAATTGAAGCAATGAGAGGGGATAGAAAGAGTTTAAGTGGACTACACGAGCAGCCAAAAGTTTCGATATGTTGAAGAAGAAAGTTACAAAGCAACCTATTTTGGTACTTCTAGATTTCAATAAGGTCTTTCAGGTAGATTGCGATGCCAGTGGCACTACCATAAGATTTGTTTTGAGTCAAGAAGGTAAGTCGATTGCCTATTTTAGTGAGAAGTTGAATGATGCTAAGAAGAAATATTTTTTGTATGATCAAGAGTTTTATGTTATAGTTCAGGATTTGAAGAAATGGAGACAGTATTTGTCTCCAAAATAATTTATTTTATTTACTGATCACCAGGCTTTGCAGTATCTCAATGTTCAAGGAAAGTTAAATCAAAGGCACTTAAAATGGGTTGAGTTTTTGTAGAGTTATGCTTCTTTTTTTAAGCATAGGAGTGGAAGGTCAAACAAAGTTGTAGATGCATTAAGTAGAAGGAAACATTTGTTGATAGAGATGAATATAGAGGTTGTTGGGTTCAATGAACTCAAGAGTTTGTATCCTAAAGATCCAGACTTTACAGAAGCTTGTAAGGCTTGTTTGGAACCTGTTACAGTAGATAGGACAATGTGGTTGGATTTCTTAATCCAAGATTGGATGTTGTTTAGAGGAATCCAATTGTTCATTCCAAGGAGTTCTATGAGAGAGAACCTAATCAAGGAGAAGCATAGTGGAGGATTGGCTAGAAATTTTAGTCAAGATAAGACCATTGCTTTGGTTAGAATTATTATTGGCCATAGTTACAAAAAGATGTGAAGAGGTTTGTACAAAGTTGCAAAGTATGTCAAATGATGAAAGGAACAAGTAAGAATATTGGATCATATCAGCGATTACCTGTACCTAAGAGGCCATGGGAGGATATTAGCATGGATTTTTTCTTGGCTTACCAAGGACACAAAGAGGGCATGATTCCATATTTGTGGTGGTGGATAGATTTTCAAAGATGGCACATTTCATTCTGTGTCATAAGACCAATGATGTTGTTCATATTGCAAAGTTTTTTTTCAGAGAGGTGGCGAGACTAAATGGTCTATCGAAGAGTATAGTTTCAGACAGAGATACCAAATTTGTTGGTTATTTCTGGAGGACATTATGGAAGAAGTTGAAGATAGATCTGAAGTTCAATTATGCACACCATCCATGGACTGATGGAAAAACATATGTGGTGAATAGGAGTTTGGGTAACTTGTTAAGATGCTTAGTAGGAGATAAGCCCAAGGGATGGGATTTTATTATACCACAGATGAAATTTTCTTACAATAATTTTGTCAATAGGAGCACTAGAAAATCATCATTCTAGATTGTGTATGGGAGTAGTCTAAGAACTATGTCTGAACTAAGGAAAATAGATAAGGGGGAGAAGAGTAGTGTTGAAGCTAAAGAATTTGTTGAGCACCTAAAGAATTTGCATGAAGAGGTGAAGAAACATATCAATAAGATGAACTCACAATATAAGGCTAAGGCAGATAAGAAAAGGAGGTATAAGCAGTTATAGGTAGGAGATGAAGTCATGGTTCATTTGTGAAAGGAGAGGTTCCCAGTTGGTACATACAACAAGTTAAAGATGAAGAAGTTTGGACCATGCAAGATCCTGAAGAAGCATGATTCAAGAAATGCATATGAGGTAGAGTTGCCTAATGAAATTCATATTTTGCTTGTGTTTAACATTTCAGATTTAATAGAATACCATGAATGAGGAATTGATGAAGAAATAATAGAAGCACAATGGAATATCCTAACACCTACTTTAGAAAAGGAGGAGGTAGAAGAAATCTTGGATAGCTATATGGGCAGAAGTACAAGGAATAGGAAGTATGAAGAATATATAGTTAAATTGAAAGGAAGGCATGTTGAAGATTCATCAAGGTTGTCAATGATGAGGTTAACCATCTTGGTTTCCCTCTAACTCTTGGGAAGTGATAGGGTTACTTTTCAAATTACCCTGGGTGTCTGATGTAAGAGCATCTAGCGGTGTAGGGAAATCTTGCATCACCCAAAATAATTGTTTCCTTTTATTTTATTTAGTTTTTTTTAGTCCCATGATGGCACTTAAGGGGTAGAAGATAACCAAAAGTCAAAAATAGTGAAAAATGGTCACTTACTATTTGTAGTAAGTCGGCCTAAATGGGCTCGTATGGACCTAAAAATTTACTCGAAGGAGCAGAGCTGAAAAGTATTTTCGATCGCAAAGGAATCACCTCAATACCCTAAACGGTTTGGGAGAAATTAAAGTTTATGTCTTGAGAAATTTCTCCAATGCAGCTCCAAATTCAAATATAAAACTTTAGAGGCCTCAAAATAGCTCGAAAAGTGGACAAAGCGACTTGTGATGGGTTCGTGCATTATACATCTCTTTGAGAGATTTCCAATGATATGAAATAATAGAAAATTGGACACCCGGATCAAAAGTTATGGCCCCGCGAAGTTGCACCTCTAAAAAGTGGCTTTCATTAAAATTTCTTCCTAGGTCAAAAATCAAACGGTGGGACTTTTGGCACCAAAACAAAAGGGAAAGTTGCACTTTCTAGAACATTCTAATGTGATTATTGTGTAAAAATAAAAAGGGATATGAGGGGGTTGTAGAAGGTGGCTCTATCAGTGCAGATTGTGGCTCCAAATAATATATGTTGTTTTCAAAGTTGATTCTGTTGTAATGAATCAAGCCCATGAGGTTGTAGCATGTTATCAGTTTTGAATCTGTAATTTTATTTTCTGAAAAATAATTGAAAGTGAGTTATTTTTTGTCTCACATCTTCTGTGTTGGTATCTATTGTTGTGTTTTGTCTGGGTTTTGGGTAGTGTATCCCTCATCATTTTATTGCAATGAAATTTCATTTCATGAATTTACTGTGATACCGCATTCGCATTAAAGTTTTTGCCCCAACCGTTGCGAGAATACGAGAAACACCTGGGTGTCCTTTCTATTTTTTTTACATTGAAGGGACTTAAAACAAGACATTCAAATGCAGCTTGTCATATGTGAACATCCACTAACAATGTTGCAATGAAATTTCATTTCATGACTTTGTCATGATACTGCATTCGCATTAAAGTTTTTTCCCCAACCGTTGCGGGAATACAAGAAACACCTGGGTCCCCTTTCTATTTTTGTTACATTGAAGGGTCTTAAAACAAGACATTCAAATGCATCTTGTCATATGTGAACATCCAATGACAATGTTGTTTCACAAATAACACACATAATTTAGTTCCTCTTCATTTCATTCTCAGAAATTCATCTGTGCAAAATCAAGGGCATTATATAAAGCTCTTGTTGTTGCAAGACATACATCATTGTTGCCATCAATTGTATTCGTGCCTTGGAAAACAACCGTAAGAATTGAATTCACTTGATCATGTGCAAGTACATCAAATAATATCTCTTCACTAATATACCCAAGAGTTTCAAGAGTTGCTTGCTTCAGTGTGGCTTTTAGTATTGCAAATTGTTTCATTTGATTCATGCCACTTTGGGAGTTCTATATAGCTAACATGGGTCACATTTTGCAATATTAGAGGTATGGATCACAACAAATGCCTCTAAGGATAAATTTTTGGCTGAAGTTATGTTGGCCTATAGTAGATATTAAGTTATACTTTGCAATAATGATCCATGAGAGGATATTTTCTCTTATAACATCCAAGTTCCATAAAGAATGCTCCTCCATTTCTATCACTGTTAAGCTTAAAAAATTGGAAATTATTTTGTTTTATCATGAATAAATACCAAGCCTCTTTAATATATTTTGTTGTTGTTCAGATTCATTTTACAATGGGGGTAGATATTTGTAAGGTGGAATAATTTAATATTTTAGCATTGTTGGTATCACCTGATTCAGATTCTATTTTCTATATATGTCAACCCTTTTTTATGATTTAGTGGGGGTATTGATGGTACTCTGGTGATGATCTTTGACATCCAAAGATGATCCAACTATCCATAGAGATGATGGAATTCCAAATGCTCATCAGATGGGGGGAGGTGTTAATAAAATTTGAAATTTCAAGTTGTTGATGATATTTTATGTTACAGAAAATTGCAGATTATTGATGACCCTTCATGAGTTGTGATATTTTGTGTTACATGAGTTGTAGGTTATTGACAATACTTAACAAGTTGGATCAATACAATGTATGCTAATCACTCTTCATGAAATTTGGTCACTAAAAGATGTGATATGTTGTGTTATAAGAGTTACACATCACCGATGATCACTCACAAGTTTTGAAATTTTGTGTCATAGAAATTTTAAATTACTAATGATACACAAGTTAGATCAATCTGAGATGTGTGTTGATAAATCTCCATGCCATTGAATCACTCATATTTTAAGATTGTTTATGGTCCTTTACAAGTTGGATCAATCATAAGTGTTGATGACTGTTTACAAGTCAGGCCAATCAAAGGTTTTGGTCTCAGTCTCTCAGAAGAGACATATTTTGTTCTCTAGAAGAGACAATACATAGATTCAATGATTGCAAGAGTATTGATGGTCCTTCACAAGTTGGATCAATCAACAGTATTTGTTGATGACTCTATACAAGTCAGATCAATCAAAGATTTTTGTCTTGGAAGGGAATAGGATTTTCTCTTGGGAGAAGATAGGTTTTTCTCTTGATAAATTTAGTTAAAGCATTTGATATATGTTTTGCACTTTAGGTTCTGGTGAGAAGGAGACAATGATTGGCATTATTGGAGCATCTAGCAGTTGTTCCATAGTATTGATCCAAATTCAAGTACAAGAATCAAATGTCAATCATGAGAATGTTGTGTCAAGTAGTGTTGATAGGTTGCAGAGGCAGTAAGCATAGTGTGTAGGAGGTCAGGCTACAAATGATGTAGTAGATGTGTCAACACAGTTTGATCAGGGTACGACAGTATAGAATCTCTCTTTTGGATATTTTTTAGGTTTATGAACCAAAATCTATGATAACTAGTAATAAATAGATGTAAGGGGAAGGCTCCTCTTTGAGACACACCCATTAGGGAATAAATTAGAGGTTAGAAATAAAAGTATTAAACACTTTGTTGGGTGATGAGATATATAGAAGTTAGGCAGGTAGGTTATACAGGTGTTAAGAGAATTATGATTTTGACTAATGTATTTATATGGGCCACCTTTTGCATTGGTATGTTGGGGCTTCTACGCTCACCCACCTTTGTCATAAACTTCATGAAAATTTCAGTTTCCTCATGTTTGTCTATCTTTTGTTGGCCTGATTTTCAAGACTACATTAATAGTGAAATTGTCACTTTTCAAAATAGCAAGTTAAATCTAAATCTATTGTTGCATTCTCTTCCACATTGTCCAATATTTGTTCATCTCATACAAATAAAGGCTACAGATAAAAGAGAAAATAAAAAAGTATATCCTAGGGAATAAAAAAGGGACCAATTTCTAAGATTGGGATTAAATTTTATTACTCACTAATACGAAAATCTGACATGACCACTAGAAAAATATTTTCTAAGAATGATATTGATTGTATCACTCACAAATAAGATATTTGTGTTAAGCGAGATTTGGTCCTTACCAACCATACCAGAAGCCATTTAAGAGTTTTATTTTCTACATATTATTATATTGTAATGCAATCACCAAATGTTTACTGTATGAGATTGTTTTTATGTGGTACAACTTGTGCAAAAGAGCTTTGCTTGATTATTGTTCAATGATTTTTCCAGACATGCCAATTATGTGCTTAAAATGAATAGATTTTAATATGGTCATTAGTCAACACCCATGCTATCGAGCCACAATTCTATGAAACATGATGCACTCTTGTAATTGAATAGAAACTACCAGTTCCCTTATTGATTACAGTATTTCTCAGGCCCTTGTTGAGTTCTTTGGGATCCTTTCTAGAGAACGGGAGTTGTAGTGCATAACAAATCTCCTACTTGTCAACCTGAGGGGAGATCTCCAAAATATTGTCCAGGTAAAAATTGTGCACCTTTTATTTATTTCAAATTCATAATGTTGGCTCTAGATGACATTGACAATTGAGCTCTTATTTTTTATGTTAACTTATTTCATGTCACACAGGCTGCCAAGGAATATTCTGAAAATTTGGGTGTAGATTCATGCATCAAGTTGTTTGAACAATTCAATTCTTATGAATGGATATATTTCTTCTTGGGTGCATATTTTAGCTTCAGGTGATTTGACTTTGGATTCTCACTTGTATCATTTTGTCACTGATATTCATTGATTTATTTGAGGTAATTTTGCAGTAGATTGGGAACCTTTTGCTTAAATGATAAACTATATTTTCAATGTCATTGGCAATGAGGATCTCGAAATTCACTTCATATACATTCAAGCAGTAGCCAAAACTAGACAAATCAAGGAGGTGGAACGTGTAACCAGAGAGTCAAACTTCTATGATGCTGAAAAGACAAAGAACTTTCTTATGGAAGTAATAGTTCCAGATACTATGTCCAAAAGGTAGGTCCTCATATTGAACACTTTGTTTTTCCTCCATGTTTTGTGCCAGATAAAACCTTATATATCTTCAAGTCGCAAGTCACTCATTTAAGAGAACTTTAGTTTCTAAAAAGAGTTCTATAAATAAACCATATTTATCATGTTACTAATAATGTTTGAAAGACTGCCATGTGTACTAGAATATTTTATGCATGCCAGGTGAAATTTATTGTTGGTTCCATGTCTTTTTAACAGTGGAGAACTAATATAAACTTAAAGGACATTCCTATTTATTAGGAAAGGGCTAATGTAACAAATATTGGTTACAATATCAACGTTTATCATTTTTATTTTGTGGGTTCCACACATACATTTAAAGGACTAAATTATTTACTCTTTTTTGATTGGTGATCAGGTAAATCCAAGCAATGGTCCTTTAGTTGTTGGTCATCTTCTTGATGATGATTATCTCAAGGACTTCATCAAAGGTCTTATTCTTTTTGTTCATTCTCTCCTTCCTATTGAACCATTTGTTGAAGAATGTGAGAAAAAAGGTAATGTATAAAATCTCCAAAGCTATTTTTCAATTTCCATAAGGTTTATATTAAGCTAACAATTCTTGTTTTGTCTTTGTTTATTCCAGGAACCGACTTTGATTGTTGACACAATTTTTGGAGAATCTTGTGAGTGAAGGAAGTCAGGATGTACATGTACACAATGCATTGGGTAAAATCATTATAGGACCCTTAGATATAGGACTCTTAAGACCATTATATGCTCTCCCATTCTTGGGATGAGATATAGGACCCTTAGGACCATTATATGCTCTCCCATTCTTTGGATGAGATATAGGACCCTTAAGCTTCATTTTTTAAATAGTTCTTTCATGTTTTGGAGCTGTATAAGCAAAAAATAGAGCATTGTAACTCAGTTTCTCAGTCACATCACTGAGAAACACACTTTGTAAGACATTTTTCAAGGAAAAGACACATATTTAAGTCTTGTATCTGTCGTAAGAACACCTTTTCTCAATAAAATTTTAGTATTTTTCCTTCTTAATAGTTGTTTCATTATGTGCAAATGAATGATTGATTATGTTTTTTATGTTTAAACCTAAAAAGAATTGTCTCATTTCTAACACTTTTAGGCAAAAATCAATGAACAAAAATAATTAGATAAACTACCAATTGACTAAATATACTACCAATTGATAGAAATCAGTGAATTAATAAATATGACTAAATATACTACAAGTTGACAAAAATCAGTGAATAAATATACTACAATTGACATAAATCAGTGAAAAAATATGACTAAATCAATGATAAAAATACTACCAAATTGATCAATCAAAACAACCAATAAATGACTAAAAATGGTTTAGTCATAAATTTGGTCACATTATAAATGATCGGCAATAAACTACTAATGATCATGTGACCAAGCTCAGTGAATAAATATGACTAAATTTCAATGACTAAATTAACGATTAGATATACTACAAAATTGATCAATCAAAATGACCAAATAAATGACTAAAAATGGTTTAGTCATAAATTTGGCAGCATTATAAATGATCGGCAATAAACTACTAATGGTCATGTGACCAAGTTTAGTCATTTATATGCAATTTTTAGTAGTTTTTTTAGTTATTTATTGTTGTTTTTCTACTAGTGTGAGAAGATATTCGGTGATATTCCCCGTGTCTTCAATAAGCTGCATCTCATTATTAGTAATAACTAGCAGTTGGAAAATATAATTTGAAAACCACGATTTCCTTTAAACTAGCGATTGCTAAAAAACATTTTCAATGTTATCAAGTTCTCTTTCAAATAATTTTTGAGACCTTGGATTGACCCATATAAGAAAAAAATGTCTTATTATGTAAATTCCTTGTCTTATTTGCTAACATTTAATATGCAATAGCTCTTTGCAATAAAACCCCTCTTCACACTTCAAAGCAATAGTACAGCCAGGGTATAGGAAAATAATAAATTATTAAAGAATTCTAAAATCCTTCATGAATCCATACTCCGACCTCGGAAATTTTATCAAACCCTAGAAGTCTGAAAAAAAATCCTTTTTTTTTAAACCCTCAATTTGGCAAGAAAAGTTGTGCTCTGATACCAATGTGATAACCCCCTTTGATCTGGGCTTTTTACCAGGAATATAGAAATATAGATATTTTTAAATTAACCAATTTCAAATAAATGCATGCAATAAATTACTCAGATTTGATTATGGATTAAGGAGTTGCATTAACATCATACCTGGATTACACAATATAAAAATCTAGAAGTGTTTGATCAACACCTATGAACATCAGCAATATCCAAAACCCTCTATGATTCGAACCTGAACATGTGTCTTCAAACTGATTAACAAACTGAACCCTGAAACTCTGTAAACCCCTGAATGATGATCTCTATAAAACCAATGAAGATATGAAATAATCTTTGTATGAGATTATCTTTTAGAATGCCCTTGGGTGATCTTCCACACTTGTAGATATTCTCCTATTCGAGGGTTTTCATCCTAACAATAGCTTGGAACTCCATGCCTGCAAACCATGTTACTCAGCTCTCTCGTTTTTGCAAATAATAAACTGGATAATGAAAAATGCTTTCTTTCTTCCCTTTTATCCTTCTCCAAAACCTCATGCCCTAACTTGGCATTTCACTTTTAAATAAAATATCGAATAATGCCTTCACAAAACCCAATGCCACTTTTGGCCTTTTGCACATTAAAATTAAAATTTTCTTTTTGAAAGGTGATTTTTAATAAAAATCATAAAGCAAAAAATATAATCTTTTAAATTAAAGTTATTTTATCCCCTTATAATTCCAAATTATAAAATACTTAATTAAAAGTTACTTTATAACATTAAATTATAAAGTCGCTTTAATAATATAACATTATTAAAATAATTTGACTTTTGTAATTGAATTAAAGTGCCCACTCTCGACCAAAACTAACAATAATCCCCTGAGAGTGCCTCCGACAAAAATCCTCTCTGCATGCGTGAAACCACTGAACCTAATACAACTTACTATAAATAGCAAGTATGAATGATGAGCTCCAAAACTACCCTTCATAAGTCCTACCAACCAATATACTAGATCATTGAGCTGAATATGTTGGAATGGAAACATCAAACCTACTAAAGAGCCTAAATACCCTCAAAAGGGTCCCTTGATCATCTCATTAGCCTACGAGAACCAGATAGTAGACTAACCACTGCAAGGATATAGATCTCAGAAAAAATGGAACATTACAAAGGTCTCTCAACCTTAGAGTCCTAGCCTTTAAATTTTATTATTTTATGTTAATTATTTATTTACTAAGTTAATATTCCTACCAAATATGTTGTCACTTTGTGGGATCCACTGATGATGTGGCATCCTACATTGAAGGTGAAATGTGAAATATGTGAGCTATTTTTGTGGAGGTAGGCATCCACTTTGGAGGGCCTATATTCTGGAATAGATTGATGGAATTTGTCATAATTTGTTATGTCATACACTATGACAGACTATGAAAACTTGCCATGACATTCTATGGCAGTCGTAAGAGTCAACTATGACAACTACCTTATCAAAACTAGTGAGTAATTGGCAATTATTAGGCTTGCATGTTGTAGGCACCTTGCATGAGGAGGAGAATCTCTTGCATGAATTCTCACACCCCGCATGTTGTGAGGATTGATTTTGTTGCATAGTAATTTATAACAGATGACCTACATATTGAGCATTTATGATCATTGTATAGGTAGGTGAAGTTGGATGCCTTGCATGTTCTCCATCTTTTGTTGCATGCATGTAGTGATTATGGAGGTGAAACATGGCATTCTTGGGAACCCATCTTGCACATATATAAATTGGAGATGAGTTAGAGAATTTTGATGATGACAGGTTGAAGTTTTTTGAAATACCATTGTGTTGCTAGAATTAATCCAGATTCTTGTAGTGTGAAGACTCCTAGAGAGCATTTCTCTGAGTTGTATTGTAATTATTGTTGTTGTTGCTAACAATACAAGTTGAGTTATGTGTTTGGAGTGGTTTTTTTTCCTAAAATGGTTTCCCATGTAATCATTATGTTATGGTTTGCATAGTTTATCTATTTTATGTATTTTGAATGTGTATCTATTTGTAACAATAATTATTTAACATATTTTAAAATAAATTTATGTAACTCTCCCCTACTTATATCAGTGTAGGAAGTTGCTTCTGCACACCTATATTCCTTTCATGTCATTGGTTTAATAAATGGAACTAGGCCCTATGAATGGTAGGGGGTTAGAAAGTTAGGGAAACTTGGTAAACTAGATCAAATACAATTGGTTATGTTAGGTCAACCTTATGGATTAAAAATCCAAGTGCCTTTTCCTCTACTAACTATGCTAGCAAAATTACAATAGTGGGGAGAATTTTAGGTTGTTGCTTTGTTTATTTTTTTTCTTTCTTATTTTGTCATTGAAATCTAATCAACTTGGTCAACTTACTCTAACTCTTGACCTTATGGTTACAACTACTATAGCTCTTAGCCAATAACTCCTTCCACCAACCCAACTACCCATCATGAATTAGAGACCCCACTATTTTCTAAGAGGTATAGTAGTTACGACTATTGAACATATGTTGTCATTGATGTCAAAGGTTGCTATCAGATGTTGTCAATGGGTGTCAAAGCTATGAGATGTGAAGGTTTTCAAGGATGAAAGAGATTGTAGGAGTACTAGAATTATCATTATATTCTCCTTGACTTAAATTTATATGTATCTGAATGTAATAATCATGAAGAAGTTGTCTTATCAATCAAATCCTATATAAAGTAACATACATTAAGTTGTGTTGATATGTGACTGCCTTCCGATAGTTGGTGAGTATTGTATGCTTATTATACCATGCCGAGTATGTAGTTTGTATGATTGTGGTGGTATGTAAGTCTATGCAAGAATATCTTTTCGGTAGAGAGATTTCTCTGGAAATATAAATGTAGTTGGGATTTCTTTCAAAAATGTAGTGTTGCTCTGTGGTTTGGAAGGAGGGTATGTCTACACAAGTGTTTTATCAGTTTCCTAAGTTTTTAGAGGATGTGTTCAGTGTACAAGAAGTTTGAAATGTTAGAAGATTCATCAACTTGTTCAAAGTTCAAGATGTGTGCGGTGACGACTAGTATCGTGCAAAATTCAAATATTGTGTGTGGTGTTAGGATAGGACATGCTTAAGGTTCCTATGGTAGTGCATGGAAACAAGTTCTTTTGGTGGCAATAATTTTATGTTTGGGCCATTGTGTTACATGTTTCATGTAATTTGAATTTAGGTCCACCTTATGTCATCTTGGCTCTTTGCAAATCCCTAGCCACCATGGAAGAGTGTTAATGTAATGTCATGTATATATTTCAAATGTTCAAATGTATTGTAAGAGACAATTGAATAAGTTGTATCAACTATGATTGAGTGAAGTAATTTTGAGTATAAAACTATGTAGAAAATAGGGAGCGTCGGTATCAAAAGATCATTCTCAGTGAGGAAGAGTGTCAACATTGACTCCAAGACACATATCAAAGTTATATTTTAGATCCACAAGCATTGTCATTGTATTTTGGTAAAATTGGTGTTCTACTTGTTATATTGTTTCATTAGGGGATTGGTGTCTCTAGTAGGTTGGTGCCTACTAGCACATTAGGGGATTGTTGTCTCCGATATGTTGGTGCCTACTTTTGTGTGTAAATTTTACTTGTACATTTTTGCATTGTGAGGCTATATTTGGATAGTAGATCCAAGCAACTATTATCGCTATGGTTTTTCCCATCTTTGGTTTTGTGTTCATTTGTGTGTGCTTTATGCTATTATGTTTTGTTTGTCTATGCTTAAAATTTCTTTTATGGGGTTTATTGTGAAGAATCATAAAATTGCAGTTAAAGTTAAAAATTTCTAGAATAGTTAATCCACAACTCACAACCTAAGTTCTTATACCATGTAATATTTGGCTATGAAACCACCCAAAACAAGTGAGTAAAGGAAAGCATGAATCAAAATATATAATAGAAATAATAAACTAAATTTATATTTAATAGAAAATTCAATACATCTCACAATAATTGATTACAAATAAACTATAAGTGAGTATATATATATATATATATAGGAAATAGTACTTAGGAGGTTAGAAACAAAACCGATCTAAGATAACATATGTAAAAAAAACCTAAGTAAACTTAGCCTAATACAAAAAATACCTAAGTGAAGAACTAGCTAGAAAATGAATTTATTAAGAAATATACGATGTTTACATTGAAAGAAACCTATATAGATCTAATGAAAAGATTAATAAAATAAAATAAAAATGACAAATTGGGGCTAGGAATGAAGGGGAAATGCACAAGTGCTACATAATAGGGCACAAACACAACTAATCATGCACATGTGGTATATTGTATGTATAGGTACCACATAGAAAGTACAATCACCACATAACCTATTGTCTACATCAAAAGATCTATGGTGGAGGCATCACAAACCTAGAACATGTCCAAGATAGTAAAAAGCATATAAGAACTCATAAAAGACTCAAAGAAAACAATGATTAGTGTTGGGACAACAATCCCATCAGGTGTGCCAAAGATGTGGACCCCCTATATTGATCTACAAAGAATGAATTAGTAACAATAAATAGACTCAATAGTAGGCACACACGCCACATAATGTGTTATCTTTATCAAAAGATGAAAGTGAGTATCCACAAAGATGTACTAGGAAACATGGTGGAGACACCATAGCCTTAGAACATGCCCAAGATCGTCAAAAAATTATAAGAACTCACAAAGCACTAAAGAAAATAATGATTAGTGTTGGGATAAGGATCCTATTGAGCATGCAGAGATGTGAACCCGTTATGTAATTTGTAAATAATAGTTCAGTATCAATAAATGAATCCAAAGACTCAAGTAAAAGTCAAACATTCATATAGAGCAATAATAAAGATAAACAAATAATGCAACACATAAACTAAAGCATTTACCTCCTATGTTATGTGGATGTGCTCAAGTGCTATAGAATAATGATTATATATGGATGATCTTGCTTGCTAATTACCCAAATCAAGATAGCATATTGAATGATTTGATTTTAAGTGGAATTACGTTATAGAGTCCCAGCTTTGCTATTAACGTGCCATATACGTACTTGACAAACCAAATATCAGTCTGCATGGCCATTGAAATAAAAACAAAACTGTGTGGAAGCTCATCCGCATAAATCACTTTCAATCTTGAACGTACCAGGTATCTATTTATGTCTAATCTATCACCAAATGTTTCTGTCACGCCACAATGTACAACACCAACATATTTTTCCTGTAAACTAAGTCATCCTAATTTAAGATTATTTACTTTTACATGCACAGTGCCTCCCTATTGCTAACCATAATCAGCTTTACTATTCTCCATGTCCAAAAAAAGCCTTTGCTCAAAAAGCTATTCCTTACAGTGAACGGAAAAATAAAACTATGTGTGTCTGAGATTTTCTTAAGAATAAATTCATCTTTTTTGTGGGGTTTGCAATGAATGTGAAAAGGTTTGTCCTTCATACAGACCAACGAGAAGATTCGACGGTTTGGAGCATTCTATGGTCACTATCAATGTAATTGAGAGCTCTGTTGTTTTCACTGTGTAATTTTTTTATATTACTGTGAATTTACATTAAAAAAATTTCAAGCAAATTGATTAAATATCATTAACAATTACACATACTAATGTGAAAAATGCTGTGTGAGCAGAAGCAAATAGGGACATGTGAGTGAACAAAAATAAACAAATAGGAGAAATCCTGTAGTGTGGCACCCAAAAATCACTCGAAAGGAGGAGCTAGGAGGGAGCAATAGGGAGGTTTGGAGATTGGTTGGCATTGCAACAAGAATAAGAGAGATAGAGTAGGGCGCAAATATGTCAGAGTCCAAGTCAAATAAGAAAACTCAAAAGAATTAGCTTGAGTAGATTTATTGGGTGAACTCCTTATAAGTCTACCCTTTGTTCATTCTTTATTTATTTTTATGAAATAAAATCAAATATATTGAACATGGGGAATGATGTAAAAAATTGTGTTATATATTGTGATTAGATTATTGTGCTTGGTCAAGGTGATTTCCTTGAAATGAGTTCTTTTTAGTTTGATTATAGTCATTTGAAGGTTCATGTAATCAACAAAGGATATGTTATTGTCACATCCTTCAAAGGGACCCATATTAACTTGTTTGTAATGGTGACGTAACCATATTTTTGGTCTAACTATTATTGGAATAGAAGTTTGTTACTTGTGTAATGTGTGTTGTTGCATCTAGTGTATAGATGCATTTTCTAATAACCAAGATATTATTTATGATGTGGTTCTTGCCAATTCTATTTGTTAAGCATGATTTAGATATATCTTAAGTATTATAGATTATATAAATATGGATTCTAATCATGGTTAATCTATGTGTAAAATACATTGATTGATTCGTCATTACCTAAAATGTAAGATGATGTGAATTCTATAATTTGATTGGAAAGTTTTCAAGTGTCAATTTAGTCTAATATATGTCTTGAATGCTTATGCCATGATTTGATATCATGTAAATAAATTAATACCTCATATTTACTTGTCAATTCTTTTCCATATCAACTAGCAATCGCACCTTTGTGTGCAATGGGTACGCTGAAGAGGTGTGGAAGGTCAATTAGGAAAAAAATGGTTTATTTTTCCATACATTTGTGCACAATACACAAGGTCGATTGGTAGGTTATTTAGCAAATGATGTTTGTGCAACAAAGGTCTCAATAGAAAAGTGATAGCTTCAAATCAACTATGCATCCTCTTACAATGATCCCACACAATTGAAACAAACTCTTTGAATGAAGAAGATAATCAAGCTCCATTACCAACTGGCTTATATTATGTTTGCAATAGAAAGAGAGGGGGAGAGAGAGGGATATAAAGAGGGAGAGATAAAGAAGAGAAGAGCAAGAAAGAGGGGACCCGAAAAAAGAAGATATACAAAAAGAAAGAAAGATAGACACATATTGAAAGAGAGATCTATAATATATAATAATAAATAACATAACATAATATATATTATATTATTTAAATATTGTAAAATATAATATATAATATAAATATAAATAAAATAAATAATATATAAATTATTAATATAATATATAATATATTATTTAACATACAATACAAATATAATATAATATCTAATATAATATTTTCAGTTTAGTCAGTATAAAAAATACAACTATGTGAAGTGAGAAAACATGCTAACTGACAATTAATACAACACATTATAGCAAACCACATCAGTCACCCACAATCCAAAGGCAGTAAACCAAAAATGAAGACCCAAGCGCTTAATCACCCTTTTAACCTTGCATTACTCTCCCAAGTTAAACCATCAAAGATTTCATTTATGCGGTTGGCCTGTTAATGTGTGGTTCTGAGGTGAAACTATGGCAACGGAGTTAAAAGAGCGTAGACGAACATGTAGTTAAAATAAGGTCATCCTCCATCTAATAATCACCCACAATCCAAAGGCAATAAACCAAAAATAAGACCCAAGCACTTAATCACCCTTTTAACCTTGCATTACTCTCCCAAGTTAAACCATCGAAGATTTCATTTATGCAATTGGCTTGTTAATGTGTGGTTCTATGGTGAAACTATGACAACAGAGTTAAAAGAGTGTAGACAAACATACAGTTAAAATAAGGTTGTCCTCCATCTAATAATGTCCACATTCATGGGACAACACAAAACAAAAATCAATAAACAAACGACGAGATAGACGACCACGATCCATTCGCCTTCATATAATCAATTATTGAGTTCCCAATAGCCCAAATTTAATGTCATGAGGTTATCATAAAAGTTATATTTGATGGTCATATTCTTGTATTAAATTTATCTTCTCACTTTGAAATGTGTGCTCACTACCTACATGCGTCCATTATTTTTCCTTTTCCCTGGGAGGGAAGACTTTTGTTTTGCCACAACTCACCTGGGTTCTCTTATATTATACGAGGATTCACGAAAACTCTATGATGAATGAATGAATGAAAGATTTTAATGACGTCCACGAGACTAAACAGTTTATGGGACCGAAACAAACAACTTAATTTGTCTTCAAGCTCTTTTCCAAATCGGACCTCCTGCTATTGATTTTGACTAGAAGGCTGGCCGTCTGATTGATTTTATCCTCCTCAAATAACTGCTGCATATTGTCCACCCCCAAACTATTTGTGAACTGATTGCGGATATCTTCATAAGTTGTGCATTCCATGACGAAGTGCCATTCCGTTTCCACCGCCCCCTTATTACAGAATATGCATGTTCTTTCTTCCCAATCCTCTTTAGGAATCTTCCACCTACCAGTCTCACATCTAAGATGGTGTGATCCCGTTCTCAATTGCGCAACTAACAACCTTGTGTTCCCTTTAATAACTGCCCCTAAATAGGTTTTTTCTCCATGATCCTTTGTTGGGTTAAACTCTTTGATGTAATATGTTTTTTTTCACCCAATCTGATTTGACCACATGGCAGTCCTAAATTTTTCCCTCACATAGTTTTTTATTTCACTATTGGTGCCAGGACACTCATGCAAATTGATGTCCCACTTGTTCAACCACTTGTTGTTCTACTTCATCCAAGTTTTCTTTCTTCGGTCTAACGTCTCCTCCATAACCGTTTTGGGCCATCGGTGATTATCCATGTTTTCGACCTTCTTTAGATAACCAATCAGTCGGGTTATCACTGATGCTTCCAAAGGAAAAGCCCCTGCTTCAGCTAAAAGGATCTCATAAGGGATTGTGGCTTTAACTTTGAGATTGCTTGTTACTAGGTGTTTCTGGATTCTTTCTATTTGTCTCCAACTGCTTTTTGACGTATTGCTTCCCCACACTTCACACCCATAGAGAACAACCGGGGTGACAAGTAAACCAAAAAGGGTTTTTTTGGTTTTCCAATCCCAAAGTTCAGCTTTTTTGCATCTATTTTGAAGCAAGTAAGAGGCTTTCCAACCTCCCTGCATCCTTTTCGTTCTGCAAGTTTCCCAACTGAGCTTATTGTGAAAATCAATCCCAAGATATTTGTATTCTTTCACTATATCAAGCGGGCTACCTTCAAAAAGAAAGGTATGCTGTCATCTTTTCTATTCAAAGAGAAAATCATGATTTTGGTCTTGGAGGTGTTCACTTGCATCCCAACTTCCTGACAAAAGTGCTCTAAAGCTTTCAAATATTCTCTTAACCCATGAGCAGTTTTAGAGATTAAAATAAGATCATCCGCATATAGAAGTAGTTTCACTACGTACTCAACCAATTGAATACCATCCCCACCATCCATGTTTAACCAAGCTTCCAACTTATCGATGTATAATCCAAAAAGCGTGGGAGATAGAGGGCAGCGCTGTTTTACACCAATATCACTGCCAAAACATTCTGACATACCATCACTTGTTCTGATTTTAGCACTAACCTTCTCATATAACCTATGAACCGCATCTCTATACACATTGGGAATGTCAAGTTCTTCCATCCTAATCCATAGTTTGTCCCTAAGCACCGTGTCAAAAGCTTTTTTAAAGTCAACAAAGCAGCAGAAAGCTTCCTTGCCCTGAGTATCCCAAACTTTCTCAATCAAGTGTCTAAGGGTGATGTAGTGATCAATGGTAGAGTGCTTGGACCTAAAATCCGCCTGCCCCTTTGCCTTTTTGCCCTCATTTTCTGCCCAATTGCTGATTCTACGCTTAATCATGCTCCCAAAGAGTTTGTCAAAGATAGGATTGACCATAATTGTGCGGTAGTTAGATAGATTATTGATATCACCACTTTTAAACAAAAGGATGACGACATTTGATGAAATGTCTACTGAATGCTGTGTTAAATATTTTAGAGCTGTCAAACGAAAGTAAAAACGTCATCTACCGTACAACGCATAAAATAGTCATTTGATTGTATTTATTAATAAATTAAAAATAAAGATTACATTGTATCTTTATTTTTAATTTATTAATAAATACGATCAAATGACCATCTTGAAGATTGCATTGACAATTCCAAAGACCTTGGCCCGCCTTGCCGGCGAATGAATGAGATGAATTTATTATGAATTGATGTTTGGTCGAATTGGGGACTTCTTTCTACTTCGAAATGACCAGACAATTCATCTTGCGTCAAGTCGGTGGTGTTCTGCCATAGCTGTCCTATCTGTTATACGGCATTATTGAGTAATTTCACAGTGGCGTTTATGGAAGAGAATTGTCCAAAGTTGCGCAATACCTTTAACCACTGAACATTTGAAACCCGTCAGCACCACCATATATATGCTCCACTCCTCCTATCACCTCGTATCATAGTATAATAATAACTTGACTAACCCCTATGGATTAATGATACGAAGTCGGTATAAAACAGCAAAATTCGACGCAACATTGAAAATCGAAGGCTAATAAGCGTTCAATCGTCTTGCATCGTACTCATACGATGTCATCCGTTGATTGCTAGAAATAGCTTGCCTCACTTCAAATACGGAACGCCTTCGGCGTAAGACATTTGAAATCTGCACTTAAGTGTCAAACCTAGGTGGGGTCCGTGTGGAACAGACCCTAGAATTTTGTGAATCAAAATTTGGGAGCCTCTTAAATCCGATGTTTTCAAGACTTGCATATGGTGGAAAGGCTGTGGAGCCTAGGTGGGGTATTTACATTGGGCCAACCTCCTCAACGTTTTCAAATAAGAACATCCTGCAATGGTAGCCTCATCTTTCTGTGTGCAAAGATGAAACTTCAAGGGAAAGTGAGGATCTTACTAACACTGTTAATCTCAATGATGGCGGTGGAGGGTTCCTTCGATAGGAAGAGCTTTCCCCCAGGATTCATGATTGGCACCAGTTCATCTGCCTATCAAGTATTCATTTCACTCCTATCCTCTGTCTCCTGGTTTTCATGGCTTCCATACTGATTAGAATGAACTGGTTGATGGCAGTATGAAGGCGCAGTGGCTAAGGACGGGCGTACGCCAAGCATTTGTGACACTTACTATGATATACCCTGTGAGTAACCATAGTTTCTACATTACTTTCTCATGCTTCTTCATCCTTTATTCACCAAGCTGGCAACTCTAAACTTTGGAGGATTTTCTTGCTATTGATAGCAAATACCTTGGATGGAAGCAGTGCAAATGTTACAGTCAATCAATATTACTTATATCCTGTGAGAATGCTATATCCTCCTACTCTTTCAATTAATGACCAGTGGGCTATAATGCGGAATTTTTGTTCCAACGTTTGAATATGCTGCTTTGGTCAGGAAGATATCAAAATGATGGCGGAACTAGGGTTTGATGCTTACCGCTTCTCAATTTCCTGGTCCAGATTGATTCCAGATATCAATAACTTTAGTTCCAGTACTTCAACTTGAACATGTGACAGGGTAGATGTTGATATGGTTGGTTTTTATTGTATTGCAGAGGGGAGAGGAGCTGTCAATGCCAGAGCAGTGGAGCACTACAACGATCTAATTGCTAGGCTTTTGGAATTTGGTACTAAATAGTTATTGAGGAGATGTACATTGGGATCTATATAATCTCATACAATATTTATATTACAGTTTTTTTTTTTAATTAACTTGATTTTGGATTTTGATATTGGTTTAATCGTTTACCCTTTTAATAGTTTACGATAAGTAGGTTTAATCAATTGATGAGTTAAAGAGGCTCTATAATGAATGGTTCATAAGGCACAACACTTGCTGAAAGTTTTGGAAATGGGGTTGTAAGCTAAGTGGGTTTAACCTTGAAGAAAACTCTCTGGTTAAGTGAACTTGAGCTCGAGGTGTACTGGGATGGATGACCTCCCGGGAAGTGCTTCACCTCTGTGAGCATCACCTAGATGCAATGAGTGTTAAGTGGACCATTCATTATCATGAGATATGGGTTCTTGTGAACCACTACTCATGAAACATGGGTCAATGAATTTGACTTGTAACTACACGGTTAAATCTTGATAGCAATATCATAGTTTACAGTATCATTAATTTCTACTTTCATTATCTTTTATAACTATTTATGGACATTAATAATGGTTTCAGTTTCTTGGCTGCAATCTACTGTTACCATCCAGGCATTGAATCATATGTGACTCTCAACCACTTTGACATTCCACAAACATTACAGACTGAATATGGAGGCTGGTTAGATCGTTGCATTGTGTAAGCGCTATTACTTGAGCTAACATTAGAATTACCCCTCTTAGAATTAAAAGAAATTTAATAAGAATTATTGTTTAATTTTTAATGTTTCGATTATATTTTATAATTTATTTAAGTAAGAATTTTTTTAATATTTTGGATCGCATTTTATGATCCATTATCAAAATGAAGAAACCAGATGTTTATTTAATTGCTGGATATTTGTGCAGAGATGATTTTGCAAACTATGCAGAGGTTTGCTTCAAGTTATTCGGAGATAGAGTGAAGCATTGGATCACAATAAATGAACCTAATCTACAGGCAAGTATAGGATATGGTCTTGGAGTTATGTCCCCAGGCAGATGCTCTCCTCCATTTGGAAATTGCACCCAAGGAAATTCCACCACAAAGCCTTACATTGCTGCCCATTACCAACTCCTTTCACACGCTGCTGCTGTAGCAAAGCTCAAGAAAGACGAGGCAAGCTTCATAATCTCCTTCACTGGTTTTCAATCCTTTTAAAGGTGTTTTCTTATTCATAAAGACTCAAATTTTCCATGCAGGCCACAAAAAATAGTTCAGTTGGATTTCCAATCAACCAATTCTGGTACGAACCTTTCACAAATAGCAGTGAAGATCAGGAGGCACAATCAAGAGCTCTTGAGTTCACTGTAGGATGGTAAGTGCAGGAGATTTCCTTTGTAGGAAATAATATATGGAATTAGGGCTAGTGTTGAGTGTACTCAGGTATTTTGCAAGATTTTTGATCAAATTTTTTTGGGGGACTACCCCTCTTCCATGAGGAAGATAGTGGGCGAACGTTTACCCAAATTTACAGAGGAAGAAGTTGAGATGCTCAAAGGTTCCATAGACTTCATAGGCCTCAACCATTATAGCTCTCTTTATGTTGCTGCCAAAAGTTCTTCCTCCCACATCAGAGATTACTATGCTGACATGTTTGTTGAATTGAAAGGTACCTTTACTCCCATACCCAATCTATATTTCGCTTACTTAGCCCACATATCTCATTTTTGTGTCTGATCCATTAGCCATGCCCCTGTGCAGGGGTCAGAGATGGAGTCATGATCGGACCAAAAGTAGGCCTGTTTGCTTTCGAAATTTAATCTCTTCAAAATTTTGCATCTTACATTTAACCAAATGTACTAAAAGTCTAGAGGTGTTTGAAGCTTAAACATCATGGGCATTTGCAGTCAAACATTGTAAATGTCCATGAAATTAAAGCCAACCATTATAAAATATATTTGAATTTCCCATTAATGTGGTTTTCTAGTTGCTTGCAGACTGCATTCGACACATCTGCCATGACCCTTTACATTGTTCCCAATGGCATCAAGCTCTTGGTGGAGTATGTGAAGAATCGATATGATAATCCTGAAATTCTCATCTTAGAAAACGGTAAAATCCAATTTAATCTTATTCAGATCTTCTCCATTAAATCTAAGCTTTGTAGATTTTGATTAACTGGTTGAAACGAAACGGCAGGAATGGCAACAGAGAACTGTAAAACGATGAAAGAAGAGTTGAACGATACAGTCAAAGTAGACTTCCACCACGACTATCTCACATATTTGTTGGAGGCGATAGAGTAAGCCCTACTTATTTAAGCTTTAGTATTTTTTTTAACAGATGAAGGCTGCGAGGTAAAAATTTCTTGATCGTTGAATTATTGAGTCTAATAAAATTAATTAATTAAATAGTCATTTTCACAATCTATAAATTAATTGTAAAAGATTTTTGGATTCGATTGTGTGTTAATTTTTTTCATCTTATCATTTCTCTTTTGGTGTTCTCTTTTTTATCCACGAAGTGTGATCTAAAATGTTGATGCAAAAAATTAACACACAATCGAATCCAGAAATCTTTTACAATTAACAATATGGATTGTGAAAATTTATTATCTTTGATATCATAAATTGTCAATCAAAATATTAATGATGGTTTTTTTGGTCATTCCTTTATAGAAGTGATAAACAGTTGTTTATTTTTATTTATTTTTTATTGGCAAAAGGTCTGAGCCTAGATAGTTATATTAATTCTATGAATTTTTTTACAAAATACCAAATTTATAGTACTAGCAAGCATGTATCATAGATAATTTTGTACCTATTTGAATATGTGAAAATATGTAATTAGGAAGCTATAATAATTACATATTTCCTAAATGCATTCCACTTTGTACATTACAAAATTTTCAAAAACCTCTGTATCTTTTACCTTTTCACTCCATCATGTCTTTGCATTTTCATTTACACTTTGAGCATTTACATTCAAATCAAGCAAGTTACCACCTTGCCCTTTTGCCCCTTCTTCTTCATGACACCCAGGTGGATTAATGCGGGGTAGTGTAGTTTGTCTTCTTGTATGTTGAACTTGATGTCCAAGGATGTAGGAGAGGGCATAATATTTTTCTTTGATCATGTCAATCATATGCTGCCCCAATTCTTCAGAGTGCAATTGAATCATTCATAGCATCAGCCGTGGATTGTCATCTCGTAATCCATTTTTCAATTCTCCATACAGAGTAACAAATCCTCGCTTTTCTTTGAGATAATTTCAAGGAAAGATTCCTACCACATTTGCTTCTCCCATATCCAAATTATATTTTTGAATTGCCTCTAAAAGATCATTTTCCTCCATTGCATCTAGTAGGATTGATACTGAATACATAATTCTTAGTGCAACAAAAGAATGGAGGAAATCCATGACATTTGACAGAAAAATTGAGAGCAAATTTGATGGGAACAAGAGCCTAGGAGAATTTGGCTGAACTATGTCATCACTTATCATAGTTTTAATGCAATCAACAATGCTTGGACAGGTTGTGTGAAAGACTTGTGTCATTTCATCTTGTGTTACCTCCTCTGAGAATGAAATTTCATACCTCTTTATTCCCACAAGAATTCTATAATTCTTTGTGTTGTATTCTCTTGCCATTTGAACCGGACCTGTAGATTTTACCACTTCAACTTTTGAACAAAGCTCCCTGTAGCTTCAAAAGTAAAGCATCATATGTAGTTAGCTTCCTCCCACCAGAAGCTAAGCTACAAGAAATTAGATAATTCCCAGAACAAAAGAAAACCCAGATAATCTCAAACCTCAAGAACAAAAACCACAAAAAAACCAAAGGATAATTCCTAGAACAAAGGAAAACCCAGATAATCTCAACCCTTTGGAACAAAAAACCACAAGAAACCAGAGGGAGTAGCCAAAATATGTTAATGTAAAAACATTGAAAATCCCTGAATGACTTGCTGCTTTACAACCTTTTGTTGAAATGAACGTTTCATGAGCGTCGAATAAAACCATGCCTTTCTGTGTTTGCCAAATACCTTCGACATTTCGCAACCCAATTCTCTCAAAAGATGTTTATTAAACAACTAGACTCGGATTTTTAAAGACATGAAGGTCTACCGTACGTTTGATATAGCCATCATGAAGAAGCAATGGAAATTAATGCGTTTTGAAGGAAATGCATAAATTTTCGAGCTTCCCACACTTGGAGCTGCTATGAGATAATTGTTTTTACTTGACACCTCTGAATTTGGTTTCCATTGCACTGATTTTATTTGCCAAGTGGAAACCCGCACATTTTACTAATGTGCAAATTGTACTGGGCTTTGATAGGCATATTTTCAACTAATTGCCGCTCTCAAATTTGTAAGTGATTATTTGTACCTACCCTTTGATTATACATGATCAATCATGATGATCAAATCAACCAATATTTGTTGGCGCTATACACTTCACTTGTACTCCAACCATGTCAAATCTTCTGACAAATCATACACGCTCTTATTTATATCTATTTTCCTGCAAAAATAAAAAACACAATTAGCAATCACTAAACTTCTCCACCACTAAATCAATCCTCCTTCAACGCTAGAGAGAGTCTTCACTTTGCATCATTCTAACACTTTTCTTCTGTCAAATTTATCCACCTTTCACACATGACCTGCCTCCACACTTGCATCATACTCATAACACATTTATTACGAAAGACCTTCATTCCATTTACAATCTCAAATATTGCTACTTTTGAATTTTACTTTTTTTACATTTATTAGTTTGGATACTCTTGATCATTGCCTTTGTGTATTTACATTGGTTCCTCTGCTTTTCTCCAATTGAATCAATTCTTGCAGATTGATCGGGAAAATATTTGTTCGGTCCCCATACATTTTTACGTTTTGATTTTGATCACAACCTATGTTGGCTAGCCCATCTACAACTTGGTTTGCTTCCCTATAAGCATGATTGATATGAAACATCTCAAACTTCTCAAACAAAACAAAAATATGCTTCAAGACATAATTGATTTGCTAGTTACCTGATCCTTTTACTTTACAAGCATTTATGATTAGCAAGGAATCCCCCTCAATTACCAATTTTGAAACCTTATAGTGCACAACTAAAAGCAAACCATGAAGGAGAGCATGCGCCTCTTCCTAGTTATTTGTGCCATTTGGCAATAAAATTTGTCTTTGCACTTATTATTGAACCTTCATGATCCCTTAACACTGCACCAGCCCTTGACAATCTAGGGTTACCTCGAGATGGACCATCGAAGTTCGACTTGACATAACCATTAGGGGGAAGCACCCATATCACCTTTTTTTTTTTTAATCAATTTTAACATTTCCAGTCGTGAATAGACTACCTTTGAATGGTAAAACTAGAGACGACCATTCTTTCAATTGCTTAACAACCCAATCCGTAAATGCAGATCCCACATATTTTGTGTTTTGCACATATGCATTAGTAACTTCACAAATAGATTTTTCCATCTTTACCAACACTGATTCTAGGCTTGATTTGTCTTACTGGAATATCCTTTTGTTTCTTTCCCACCAAATGCCCCATACCACAAAAGAAGGTATTATTTTCCATATGCTAGCAAAAAGAGATGATTTATATAAAGTAGGCCAGGACATGAACACGTGCCAAAGCTTGTGGGGAAGAGGAGAACTACACCCTAACTTAGCTTGAACAAAACTCCAACAAGATTGTGCAAATGGACAAGTCGGGAATAAATGATCCACTTGTTCTGATAGTTCTTCACACAACACACAATTGAAAGGAGTTGCAATTCCAAGTTTTACCAATCTCTCACTATTTAGCACCCTATGCATTAATGCCAACCATGAGAAAATGTTTGCCTTGGGCAAGACCATTGAATTCTAGCAAAATGATGATGCTCTTTGTTTACTCCCCTGCTCTTGATCCAACATAGCAGCCTTGTATCCCATTTTAACTGTATACTTACCTGTTTTTGAAGGGACCCAAATCTGTTTATCAACCCCTCTCCCAATGAAAATTGTTCTACATCTAATGGCCTCGGACAATTTTGTTTGCCCATCTAAGCTTTGAATGTAATCTTTAACTTTTAACCCTCAGTTAATAGTTGTATAATCAATTGCAACCTGAAAATTGTTTACCTTTTCCAATGGTGGGAATCCATTCCACGAATCTTGCCAGAAGTTTACACTCTCTCCATTGTGAACTTCCCAAGTTGGGTATTGTACTATTATCTTTCTACAGTCTAACAAAATGTTCCACATCACAGAACCTTGGGGAGGATTGGATATTGTGAGAATACATGCTGGATTGGCAATCTCAATGTATTTATTTTGCATAATATTACACCATTTTCCATGTGATCTTGTGTACAAATGCCATACCAATTTTGCTCCTAGTGCAATATTCCTTGTTGACATATTATGAACCCTTGCTCCTCCTTTTAACTTTTCTTTACAAATATTTTGGAGTGATACTAGCAGAATTTTCCTTTTAGAGTCCATATTTCCTTTCCATAGAAATGATCTAATTAGCTTTTCTATTTTTGTAATAACTGTCCTTGGGGCTTTTAGGACTGCCATGAAATAGTTTGGGATTGAAGACAACACTGATTTAATCAACAAAATTCTATTAGCTATAGATAACCATCTTCCCTTCCAAGTTGTTATTCTTGATTTAATAGTCTGAATTATTTTATCCCAATAAGCCACTCTATTTTGTCCAGCAAAGAATGGAATGCCCAAGTATTTACAAGGCAAAACTACAAGTTGAAACCCCATAATTTGAACAATCTTATCCTTTTAACACTGCATCTATGTGAAATATATAAATATTTGACTTGCTTGAGTTCACCATTTGTCCCAAAGCTAAAGAGTACCTTTGCAGGATGACTTTAATTTTCCTTGCTTCTGCTATAGTTGACATACCAAGTAAAATGGTATCATCTACAAATAATAAGTGAGTTATTGATAAACTAGTGGTTGGCAAATCGATACCTTTCCATTGATCTTCCAAATGTGCATTCTTACCCGATCTGCTTAAGGCCTCTGCAAGTATGATGGATAAAAAAAGAGAAAAAGGGTCTCCTTGCCTCACCCCTTGAGAAGACTTACAAAAACCTGAAGGCGTTCCATTTATTAGTACAAAAAATATTGCACCAAACAAACAAGAATAGATCCACTTACACCACTTTTCATGGAATCCAATTCTTCATCAAAAAAGTCCAATCCACCTTGTCGTAAGCTTTTATCATATCCAACTTGATAATAAAAGGTAGTATAGAAATAGTTGTTACAGAATGCAAGACTTCATGGGCTACTAAAGCTCCTTCAATTGTTTCTCTTCCCGAAACAAAACCCCCCTGCTCCTTCGAGATTATACAAGGGATAATCTTGATCAACCTCAAATAGATTGCTTTTATGAAACATCAATCTCTTCAATATTAAACTGTGAACAAAGTAATGATAATTTTAGGTGTCTACATAAATTGTAATGACAACTTTACAATTCATTTATTTATCAAAAATAATAAATAATTTTATTAATAAAAATGATTTTAGTTATTGAACAATTTCATATTTAATAACAATTAAATTAATAGAGTTTGACAAGTTATTGACTTATACAAATTAATATAAGAAATTTTTATTTATGATATTTTTGAATTTAATGGAATTATATTATGATTTAATTATGTATGCATTGGATTTGTATAGGGATGGAGCAAATGTGAAAGGCTATTTTGCATGGAGTCTTTTGGACAACTTTGAACTTGGTTTTGGCTTTACTCTTCGATTTGGTTTAGTTTATGTGGACTTTGAACACCCTTGTCTTCCACGCTACTCTAAGTTGTCCTCATTATGGTTCCACCAATTCCTCACATCAAACACTGCCTCTTTGCAAGAAAAAACAATCCAACAAGCTTATATGTGATAGTGTATACAATAAGAGGATCTATAAATTGGATCTTTATATTTATGGCAACTTATGCAAAATGTGACTTCTCATTAAATATATGCTCACTCATAATATTGTAATCTATACAATAATAGTATCTATAAACCGGATCCTTGTGTTCATGGTAGTTTACTCAAAACATGGCTTTTGGTTAAATATATGCCCCTTGTAATATTGTAATCTATACAATAAGAATATATAGAAAATGAATCCTTGTGTTCATGATAGTTTGCTCAAAAGATGACTTTTGGTTAAATATATGCCATTTGATAATATTGTATTCTATTATATAAGAAGAGAGATGGATGTCTATGTAATCTAATTATTTCTCTTAGAGAAGGATATAGTTCATACATTATTCCATTGTTTTATATAACAATTTTATGTATATAAAATTTGTATAACATTATACAAGATAAATTTTTAAAAAATATTTTTTTATTACAATTATTTTTGTTTTAAATTTATTATTATCATAAGATTTTTGTATAGTTTTAAAGAATATGTTTAAATAGAGTTAAGTGAACATAATTATTAGTATATTATCTATAAATGTTTTCATGGGACTCTAGCCATTAACACTATCAGAAGAAATTTAGAGAAGAGCAAAAGCTAAGCACAAAAACAAGCAACATATAATCACCAGGCAAAACAAAAGATTATAGTGAAAGACCAACATGAACAACACTAGAGGACCCTAGTTGGGGCTAGTATGAAACAACATTACATTGAGCACACCAAACTAATCTGGAATTCTCTAAGGTTTGTGTCATGCAATCACATTCAATATTCGCAACATTCCACCCATTATATCAACTTTACATTATCGAATTAAAAAAAAGTAGTACAAATCAAATAAATAGATGCAAAAACATTTATCAAACGACATTACAAATGTATATACTAAATAAAATATATTGATTAGGAGCATGTTTCCCTTCTAAACAAACACCAATTTTGACATGGTTTCCATTGCCCATCTACACAATCTCTAACAATAATATGCACCTGCTCCATTAAAATGATATTATTAAATTGTAGTATCGAATAATTTTTGTTTACATATATGTAAGTCAATTAAATAGTGGTAATAGTATTTAAAGGTGTTATAATTTTAATTTAAATATTGGTGACATTATTCAAAGCTATTATCAAATGGTTGATGAATACAAACATTTACGATCATAGTTTAACATTATATATTGTTGTTTTTTTAAGAATAATATTTGATCAACAATATTATAATTTTCAAGACATTATTTAATACACAACATTGAAAATACATTATTCATAAAAATTAAAAGAAATTATATTTTTGCCTATTTTTTGGTAAAGAAATCATAGACTTGTCTATTATTTTTGTTTACATCTTGTTAGATAAATTGAAGCATTTTTTAATGCATTTGAATGTTTAATTCTTATTAAGATTTATTATCTTAATTTTTTATTTCTTTTATAGGTAAGTCATTGTCATGGGGACAACCCCCAAAATATAAAAACCAAAAAAATTAAAATAAATGCATGCCCTTGCCAACAGGGGTGCAACACAACACAACACAAATGTGGTGTTTGAACCAATTCTCCTAACATAGAACATGACTTTCCATAATAAAAAAAACCAGAACCCCTCCTAAATGATGAATTTCGGAACACAATCATCCAAATTTACTCTCTAAACTTTGGAGATCTTAGTGTTATAGGATGTTTGAGATTTGAAGAAGACATTTTTTCCTTCTTAACCTCTGTCCATTCCTGCTCGATCTTAGGAGAAGGGTTCAACTCAATGCCATTTCCTTTCTTGGCGAAAACTCCATTGGAGGCATCTGTTGGGGATTGTGAACCAGATTTCTTCAATGATGTTGAGTTTGAAGTCTTAATGGGAGCAGTAGTAGAACCAACACTTGTCAAGTTCTTAACAACAGTTGCTTGCGAATCTATTACAGGAGGTGAGCCAAAAGCAATCTTCTCACCCACAAGATCATTTGTGGCAGAAGAATCACCCTTTGCATTGTATGCAATGGTATAGTGGTTGGATTCGACACCAATCCACCAAGTAGGTTGATTTAAGAAATCTTTGCTCCACTCAAACCCTTGCTTCTTATTGCACAAAGATGTAACATGGGAAGTTGAGAAGCATTTCCTACATCTGAAGGAAATCTTCTCATAGTCTACAAGTTGTCTCCAGCGTCTATTTCCAACCTTTAAAGAGATTTATGTAGGAAGACCTTTGGATAAATCGAATTCCACACATAATCGAGCACAAGTAGAGTTTTTGTAGTTGATGATTTCTTTTGAAATGTTGTGGTACTTTTCGAGTCCATTCACAATGGCTACCAAACACCCAATCTCCCAAAATTGCAAAGGAGGGTAAGGCAATCTTACCCAAAGGTATGTTGAAGAAAATGTCTCTGTTCGAGGATCAAAAGAAGGGAACCGTGGCTTGATGCACAAAAAATCCCCATGAAAGACCCAAGGACCTGCATTAAGAATTAGTTCTTTATCCTTCAAAGATTCAAATTCTAAGATGAAAAAACCCCTGGCACAGAGGTAAATACTGATTTCATCCTTCATGTACTCCTTCCAATTCTTGCTTATCCAAGTGTGCAGTTCACATAGTTTTGGCCAAACCTCCAAAAATCTGCAAATTAGTGCAGATCATGAAGATACTCCTCTTTGTCACTTGCAACCTCATCCATACAAATTTCAAGACCGACTCTGAATGACGAATTGTGAAAGTTGGGCTTTGTAAAGTGTAGGGGCAGGTTGAAGAGGTATCAATATTTGAAACACCTGAAGTAGACAATGACCCAGGTAGTGCCCTTCTAACACCCGCACATAAATCTAGACCAAGTGCCTCCTTAAAATTCAGTCTAGGGTTTTTGTGCTTTTGTGAGGGGGAGGAATTAGGTTGCAAGACCCTAGCAATGTCTGTGTCAAGGCGCATATCAATAGATTCCCTGCAACCATTAGCGTCGTTGGAGAAAGTCCCTCCAGCACCCACACCAGTCACATGGGAGGTTGTGGAGGAACAAGGCATCAAGCAGTCCGGATTCAATGTACCCAAAGAACCCAGTGGAGGTGAGGGTGAACCAACAGAAGGAATTTTGCAAGTTTGGGAGGCCTCCCCACCCCCCCGCAACCACACACGGCATGGACTCCTATTTATTTCAGAAGCCCTTGTCCATCGCAACATCACCTCGAGCCGAGGAAAGCGTAGTTCTGCCACCATTTCTGAAGCCAATCGAGGACATGGGGCTGCCACCAAAATCCTCAAGTCGAGCAAGTTTCGTAGGAGCAGAGGCGAGCGAAGACATTTCACATTTATCATCTTAATTTATTTAGCATACAATTACAATATATTGTATACAATACAAATACTAAATATATAAAGATTGACTAAGACATTCAAATAAATATTCAAACATTTATTATAGCAATACAAATAAATAAATATCATGACCATACTTTGTAAGCAATCATATTAAGAAATCATGTTCTAGTTAATTGTGTGAACACAAAACAAACAATTTATTAGCAATTTTTTTTCAAACTACCTATAATTTAATTTTATTGTTAGGTTAGAAACACAAGATAGATCATTTGAACTCAAACTACCCCAAGCCTTGTACATGATACTCTAAAACATAAGAACATTTATAGTAATATATACATATATACATACATATTCCTTTTTTGGAAAAAATGTAGAAATCCTCTCCGCAAGATTCAACTCCCTCACAAATAGTAGGAAATAAGCATTTGGGGAATGTAAAGTCCAACAAGGCATAAACAATAACTTCTAAAATATTAATCAAACCATACTCAAGGCTCCTTCAATATAAAAGAAGAAGAAAAAAAAAAGGGTTCTTATTTTGCTAAGACAAAATGAGGCACATGTGCAAGGCACAAGAAATGGTGATTTAACTAGAGAAATACTCCTAAGCACTTCAAACAAAAGGCCTAGAAGGACAACCTATAATCTCTTGTTCAAGACCTATGCATCAAAAGACTACATATAAATAGTGAAGAAAATAAAAATTGAAGCATTGCATCCAATGCAAGAAAACCCAAGTTTGTGCAAATGTGTTCACTCCATTCCTCAAAGTATGTTGAAATATGTTCTTACACTAGGTATTGAGCTACATGATTTGGTCTCATCTAAAAATAATTAGGGGTCTAATTTAGATATGCGATTAGTATAAAAACTTGATCAGTAACCATCTAGACATTGCCTTGCTACTAGTTAGGTATTTATAGCCCTCATAGCCCCAATGAGGTTATTCCTATTATTCCACCCAAGGCATAACTCTATGGTCAATTGAGAATCATAGCTCCAATAGAGGTAACCTAAATCACCCAATGTAAGACCCCACTTCACATGTGATTAATAAAACTCTAATTTATTTTTGTAAGTAAATGGTAAGATAGTTTGTGAATGATAAATAGTGTGATTATGTGGCAATACTTTTGTATTTCATTTTGACATTTTTATTGACTCTACTATGAAGGAGTTAGGACTCGTAAATTGTGAATATGAGTTGAAATTGTAAATGAAATGGTTGTACAATTAAGCCTTATTTCAGCTATCAAATTAGTGTGATGTATGATTGTTGCTTATGGTTTCATTGATAATGTGCAGGAAAGGAAGAGTACCGATACGAGAAGGGAAGAGTATTGAGAACACAATGAGAAGACATCCCCTTGTGATCGTGAATTTGACTTCCCTTTTGGGGCTTACAAATAAATAAAGATGATATGTTGTTAAATTAAGGTTGTGAGGGTTGTTATTAAAGGGATAATTGATTATATGGGTGTAAGTGGGGCTAGGGGTTTAGGACCCTTATCCAAGTGTGAAACTCGGATGGATCTTTAAGTGGGTCTTTAAAGAGGGTTTTTGGTTAATTTCTTTGGTTGGGATGCAAAAATAACCCCCTAGGGTCTATACCTTAATGGTAGGGGTCAAGTGGGCATGCAATAGGGCCCCAAAGACATGATTTGACTCCTGAAAAGTCCTCATAATGAGGAATGACGAATTTTGATGAGAGGATAGGGGTGAAAAGATTTGGGGTTTATCCAAGTGCACGTTGCCCTCTTTAATGAGAAAAAAATCCTCATTGATGAAGGGAGGTACACTCCACACCTCCCCATCCAAAAGGTTGCACGCTGAAACTCCAATATATCTTGGAGAGGAAGGATGAGTGGGGTGTTACCCACTTCTCCTTTTGGAGAACTTTGGTGTAAATTGGAGAGAAGAGGAAAAGAGGAGAGGAGTATCCCTCTTAGGATATGGTGCTCAAGATAGATTAGCTTGAAGAGGAAAGGATGGTGGAAGAGCTTAATCCCCTCATCTAAACAAAAAGATAAGTTTCCCTATCTTGATCATCTTTGTTTATTTTGTTATAGGAGGGTAAGATGTTGTGTGGAGAGCCTATATGTATGAAATTTGATGTCATCTTGTTTTGATCTTTTTGGTAGAATTTGAGAAAGCTCCATCAATCATCTTGGAGTTAATAGATTTCTTGCTTGGGGGTATGGCTAGAGCCGACGAGGCTCCATGATGCCATTATTGTAGCGTGGGGAGCAAACTTTATTCAATTGTATGTCTTACATTGTAATATGAAAAACTATTGACTTGGTGGAAGGATGCGCTTCTGGATCACCTTACGGTGGGTTCTTCCTCAAAGGTGTCTCCTTTGGGGGTCGACCTTCATGTTGTTGCTCCTCCCCCGGACCTCTCTACTGCGGACCCTCCTTTGGTCCGGTCTGCTGACACTGTTGTGCCTGGTTCTGCCTCCGCTGTCGCTGCGCTGCCAAACCCTATTTGCCCTCTATTGGAAGCCTCTTCTATTCCGTTGGCTAATTTGTCCTTGGAGGCCTCACTGTCGACTCCCTCGCTGGTTGGTTGTCCCGTGGTGGCTGAGATGGAGTCACTCCTCTCCCCATTCTCTTCGCTTCCTGCTTCCGAGCCTCCCTAGTTGGTTGTTCTCCGAAAGAAGAAATTTGTTTCTACTTCTCGGACTCGGGCTCGTGGAGCCTTCGTTGACTCCTCTGTGTCTGGGGTTACTTAACTTCTTTGGTTTTCCACAGCTGTCTGTCAGCTGTTTCTGATTGTTTCTATAGTTCAAAATCTGTTCTGAACTATGCTTTTGTCTTTGGCCCTTTGGGCCCTTTGTGAAGGGTACAACACCCTGTAAATTTTGTTTAACTTTTCAAAAACATGAAAGAAAATGGAGGAAGAGAAAGTCTTACTCCTTGTTGTACTATTCATTGTGTTTCTAAATAATGCATGCAGTGTCAAAAGTTTTATAATTGATTGTGATAAAGAAAAAATGTACACCTTGTGAGATGTAGCAAATTACTTTCTTCAAGAGCCATTTAGTAATCTCGATAAAATTTCTTATTTTGTTGATTGGTTATATGCTATATTATTGTAGTGGTATGGATAAACATTTTGTTTCATTTTTAATGATGGAAGGATGCATAAATAAGAAATTAAAGGAAATATAAAATGGTAATGAAACAATTACTCCATTTGTATTTATGGTGTAATATATTTTGTTGTGATAAAGTGTTATTTTCTTAAATAAAATATATATATAATAATAAAGAGAAAAAAACTCAACCAAATGGAAGAACTAGTCCTCTTAAAATCATGAACAGATCTATCTGTTGAAAATATAATATGTTTGTACTCTTCAGGGATATATATATATATATATATGCTGAGAAAGGCATTTGCTCTAGTTCTTTTACCACGTCAGGGAATGTTATTTGGTGAAGGTTGCGACCTAACTCCATCAGTATGGATGGGTATGGTGGTCTCTCATTTTTATTCATGTGCACAAATCATGTCATTACAGTAAAATATAGATACATAATAACCTTAGTTTTAGACTTGTTGCAAATGTGCCCATAACAATAGTGAGCAGAGTCACCTCCTCTTAGCCTGAATTTAACGCCCCTCATCAACCTTTGTCATGTGACCCAATCTACAATTGCAATGGTGAATTACAAGGAAATCACCTCTTCCTTCTTGACCCAAATGTGTGTGGGTTCCTTCTTCCAAACTCGTAGTTTCTTTTTGTTGTTAATCACTCCTGGGAAGATTGAGTTTGTGGAAAACCACAATGGTGATAATTACCGACCATCATAATGGCAATAAATTTAACCTTGTAATTGGTCTTATTTCTAAAAAAATGTGCATGCATTGATTTGTTTCCTCTCACATGGTTGATTATGTGTATCTTATATCAGTTTAAACCATCGCTCTAGTTGAGTTTATTATAAATTCTACATAAATCAAGCAATTATTGTATGTTGGTCTGAGGTGTAGTATCGCCTGAGTGGGTGAGGGAGCCAACTTGTCCTTACCGATCCAGTCACCTAAATCACTTGTGTTGCTTTTGTAATGATGTGTGACTTAGTACAGAGCTGAATTGTTAGGGGTGTGTAGTGTTTATGGTTTGGTTATATGCAACGGGATAAAATGTTGGCCGAGCTTAGGGAACATTACTTGTCACATGTACAATGGACAAAGCGTGGTGGATTATCTCATATGTTCAAAGAATCTTATGGAAAGGTTAGCTGAGGTGGGGGTGAGGGAGTGTCCCATGGAAATGAAATCAGATCACAATCCTATATATGGCAAAATCAGCATGCAACAAGACACTAATTATCAGGCTAGGCTACAACCAAATCAAAAGGAGTCTTTTCATGGAACAATCCTCTTGATGCAGGAAAATTAAGAAACCTTTCGAACAGATCTTGAAAAACATATTCAAGAGGTGGGTGGTACTGAGATGACCTCTATAAACAAAAAAACAATATGCAACAATAATCTGAATTCAATAATCCTCAAAGCTCTTAGCTGGTGCAAAAGGTCTAGAGCTAAGAGAGGCAGCAAAAATAGCTTTTCGGAAAATCCGTGGTATGACGAAGAATGCAAGGCAACGAAAAGAATAGCCAAATCTGAGGGAAATAAAAAGGAGTATGAAAATCTTGTGAGACTGAAAAAAGAGGTCTACATGCAAACAAGACGGAAAGAGTTGATTTTCATGGGTAGGCACAATCAGAGAGGGTTCTGGAAAGAGTTACAACAAAAAAACACAGTCAAAGAGAACATCACAAACTCGCAATGGTTGGAATATGCAAAACTGTTATATGAGAGGATGCAAGACAAAGATATTCCTCCTTTGGTTAACTCGAGGGCTAAACTCTTCTCCACAAAAGACATCAAAGGAGTTAAAAGGCTTGCAGTGGGCAAAGCGCATGACATAGATGGCTTGCAATCAGAATATTCAAAATGGGGTATGGATGCCCTTACACTTCACATCAAAAGAATATTCAATAGGGCCATTCAGTATGGTTTTCCTGCAAATTGGACAACTAGTGTCATCATCCCCTTGCACAAAAGTGGGGATATCAACAACCCCTCAAATTACCACACTATAATGATTAACCTACTCTTTGGAAAAAAATTTGGGAGCATGGTTGAGCATCGGATTAGTAGTTGGGCAGAAAAAGAGGGAAAGAGAGAAAAAGGTCAAGCGGGCTTTAGACCAAAGTACTCCACCATTGACCACTGCATTACTCTTAGACACTTGATTGAGAAAGTTTGGGATAAACAGGGTGGTGAGGTCTTTTGTTGCTTCGTAGACTTCAAGAAAGCGTTTGACACAGTTCCTAGAAGCAAGCTATGGTCTAGAATGGAAGAGTTGGGAATCCCAAAAAAGCATAGGGTTATTGTTCATAGATTATATGATCAGGTACAAGCTAAAATCATAACTAAACATGGAATGTCATAATGTTTTGGAAGTGACATTGGTGTCAAACAAGGCTGCCCTCTCTCACCTACTTGATTTGGGCATATATTGACAAATTAGAGGAATGGTTAGACAATTTTGGTGGGGGAGGAGTTGAATTAACCAATTATGTAATAAATTTGCTTCTATATGCTGATGATCTTATTCTAATGGCTAAACAACACAGGATTTGAGGGATCACTTGAAAGCTCCCGAGTTAGTTTGTAAAGAAGTTGGGATGGAGGTGAACACCAGCAAAACTAAAGTCATGATATTTACCTGGAAGAGAAAGAAGGAAGTTACAGAATTTGTCTTCGAAGGCGGCCCCTTACAAGTGGTTAATAATTATAAGTACCTTGGCCTTGATTTTCACTATAAACTTAGTTGGGAGACTTGTAGAGCAAAAAGGATCCAAGGTGGATGGAAAGCTTTATACTCTTTGCAAAACAGATGTAGGAGTGTTGAATTATGGGATTGGAAAACTAAGAAAACTCTCTTCAGGTTGTTAGTGGTGCTGATGGTTCTTTATGGGTGTGAAGTTTGGGGTGACAGTACTTCAACAACGAAGTGGAGACAAATTGAAAGGCTACAAAAACATCTAATCACAAGTAGCCTCAAAATAAAATCATCTGTCCCTTATGAGATTGTCTTAGCTGAGGTTGGGGCCTTACCTGTGGAGGCATCGGCTATGATTCGTTTACTAAGTTATCTAAAGAGGTTGGAGAACATGGCGCTGTCCTGTTGGCCCAAAATGGTAGCAGGAGAGATATTAAGTAGAAAGAAAAACACGTGGATGAAGCAAAATAACAAGTGGTTGAGTAAATGGGGTATCAACATCGATAATTGTCCAAATAACATTAAGGCAATCAAAATGTTTGTGCATCAAAAAGTTAAAGAAAGCATGTAGGAAAGGGACTTATCAAATAAAAGAGAATATTACATCAAGCACTTTAATCCCTCATATGACCATTCTCAAAAGGACTATATAAGTGCGAAAATAAAATGGAAAGCGAATATGCTTATTGCTCAGCTAAGGACTAGCTCGCACCAACTGCGGTGTGAAACTGGAAGATTGACAACACCTAAAGAAGAGTGGGTTGATAGGATATGCAGGTTTTGTACTTTAAAGCATGTTGAGATAGAATGGCATTACATCATGGAATGTCCAACTTATATGGATATTCAAGCCAATTATATTGAGATCCTAAATGTTGACAATCTTTACAATTTGTTTGAGGTAGAGAAAATATCAAAAGTGTTGATTACTTGATAAAAATGCATAGTAGAAGATCCAAGATCCAAAAGGAAAAAGAGACCAAGTAATTGCTGGGCGGTGGCTTCTGTTTCGGGCTGTTGTTGTGGAATTTCCTTTCTGCTGTTGTTCTGTAGGTCCCATAAACTGTTTGACTTCGTGAACGTGATTAAAAGTCTTCATTCATTCACTCCTCTCGAATCAGTACACCAATTATCTGATTTCCTTTTTCTATTGGTAAAAGAGCTCAGACTTCCACGCACCCGAGGTGCAGGCTCATTTCAGGGCAATTAGTGCGCATTCACACTGTCATGCATATAATCTAAAGTAACAAGTTTGGGCCCCCTTAGCCTCAAATCGTTTTGGGGCATGTGCCAAGGACTGAATGATTTCGCCATAAAAGTTGAGTGTATCCTCTCCTACAAATCTACGAGTGTTGGCTCTAGCATGTACATAGGCAGGAGACTTGAATTAGGACGATATTAATATTGTTCTTCCCTTATTATTCTTCTTGATATTAAAGGTCATTAATATGAGATACGTCCTTCCAGCTTTCGACAGAAGGAGGTTGAGAGACAATGTGCATGAACCGTACAAAATACGTTCCCTCCAAATGAATCACATCAGCAATAAATAAACCACGCCCTGGGCGATTACTCAGCACTGTGCTTGTCAGAGTCATACAGCGACCATCCTTCCATAGCAATGACAACATTGAATTAAATCAAGCCCGTTTAATGAGATCATATCCGATGCTTCTTTCCGGCTGTAAGCTAGCAATGATTTACTAGGCAGGTGAAATAAATTTACTCATCCTCGAGTGTTTCGATAATTGCCATAAATGGTGCCATTAAGTCTGTAATAAATAAATAAATAACGATACCAATATTTTGGTTAACCATGATAATAATATTGATAATACTTTAATGTCTATAATAATACTTCTAGGTGGTGTCATATCTTTCTTTTAATTATCATAATATAGGAGGAGTGTGAACATGGCAATAAATAGTAATATTAATTTTAAGACCAATAATAGCATCATCCACATATTAATGTTGCATTATTAGTACGAAGGGTAGCAAGGGTGATAAATACTAAGGGATGTGGATGTTAAAGAAATAATAATTATGATAATATTAAACTCATTAGATGGAATAACCTCCATGTTAAACAATTGGTTGAGCCTCGAGTTGCATTGTATCCAAGGGTTGTTATGATGGTTGTTAAGACCCTGCGGGTTGGTAGCTACGCCATCAAATTCAAATAGATTATTCCTACCTTGAACAACAATTGCATTATGTTGAGTAAAACTATTGTTGTCACTTAAATTAATGTAAAAAAAAAAAACTGTTGCATTTTTTTAGACATGACACCCAACAAGTTGAGCATCTAAAGACATATTTTTATCTCATTCATTCTTATATTTTTCTTTGATTTTCTAATATTCTTTTCTTTTCTTTATCTCTTTTTCATTTATCTCAGCTCAAAAGAATTTAATCAAGTGTTACTAGGTTAGGGATCATAATGATGGCCTAGAACAAAAACCTTTAAATTTTTTTCTCAAGCTTCAAATACAATCATGAATCCCAACAACCCAAGAAAAAATGTGTAAATGTATAATCTTCTTGAATAGTTTTGACATAACAATAGTCATCTAGACTTCAAATAGCAAACACAAATTTACTCTGACACAATCAACATGAACACAAAATAAACAAGAGAAAACAACCAAGTAATGACAATCAGTCCATGAATTATTGTTGTCATATACAATAGCCCACTTGCTAACATAAAAGGTGTCTTACAAGCAAATAAAATACCCAAAAAAACGAAATATAAAGTAATTGAATCTAGTGAAACAAAGCCAAACCCAAAAAAATACATGCAACAAAAAGTATGAATAAAAACTATATATAAAAGAGGAGCGGGGGAAAACCCTCCTCCCAACTCAAAAGTAATGCTTGAGGAACTAACCATTGTCAAAAAATGGAATAGCCTTGCTAATTAAAGTGCATAGCTTGAAAGAAGTTTCTCAAAGGATCTCATACATATGGAAAGGACCTAACTTTAATCTATCAAATTTAGCATGTTATCATTTTATTTCATGGGCTTTGTCTCACATCAAGACTAAATTAACAATACGAAAAGCCTTAACCTTAGCCCTTTTACCAAACCATGTTTTGACTACACCTTGGTGTTTAATCAAATTTTCTAAGGAATCATCTCTTTTTTGTTCTAATGTAGAAAAATCAAGAGTCTAGCCTCAATATTATCATCTATATCCATGCAATATTTCATAAAGTACAAGGTAAAAATCTTAAGGTTTACTGGGAAAATGAGATATTGACCATACACCAAATGATAAGGGGAAGTACTTAAAGTAGACATGAATCTAATCCAATCAGCCCATAAGGTAACTTGTAATTGCAAGTGACAATTTATAGGACACTTATCCAACAATTTCTTGATAATATCAATTAGATTCTTATTAGTGGCATCTCTAACACCATTTCCTTGGGATAATAATTGGAAGAATACTTGAGTATTACCTTTCTATCAAAAGCCCATTCGATAAGATGAAAAGAAGAAAATGTAGGGTCGTTGTCACATACGAGAGCCATGGGCTTTCCAAACCTAGTCATGATGTATAATTCTCAAAATATTGATCTTTTATCCATCATGTTCAATAGTCTATTGTTGTAAGCATGAATCTATGACCTACAAATAGATTAATTTCTCTAATAAAATAAAGGCCCCATTAAGAAAAGGGGAAAAAACTCAATAATTGGTTGTAGGGCCATAGTAGTATTCTTATTTGTGTGAGCTAAAGTCTAATGTGGTAACTTTTGACATGAACATATGCATCTTTGAAAATATATGGCCAATAATACCTAGCTCTGAGAATTTGATGGCTAGTGGCAGCTCCAAAACCATGATCAATACTAAACTTCTTAAGGAACTTTGCTAGTACTTGAGCTACTTCTTTTTTTAAACGTATTAAATATATTCCTTCATGATTCTTCCTATACAAGACTCATGATTCAATCATGAATTGATTACTTTTGAGATGCAAGGATCTCCTTTTGGTGGAATTTGAATAACTATAACACCCATTGTATAGAAGATAATACACCAAGTCCACATGTACCACTTATCATCTGTGATTGAGATTAAAATGCATGATTACTATTCCAAATAAATATAAGAAAATAAATGTCTAAAATTCACATATACTTATATATAAAAGGAAAAGAATGACAATTTGTATAAAGAATATAATTTTTTACATGACCTTGAATCCAACACTTTAATTCTAATCAAATTATTCATATTTAATCCATATAAAAATTAAGCTTCAAACCTTCATTTTATTATAACTAAAATCGTATCATTAATAGAATAAAATTAAATATACTTATATATAAATTAATTTACTTTTCTCTAAACACAACCAACCTATACCTAATCATAAACCTTTTTCAATATTTCTTCAATCAAACTATAAAAAAATCTTCAAAACTTCTACTCACAAACTAATGAAATGTCAATTAAAACAAAACAGTTAAAGACAAACTAAAAAATCAATTAACAATTATTTTAACCATGTAATTGAATAAAATTCAAATAAATTTATAAAGAATTTAACTATTTTTTAAATAAAAATAAAACTCATTTCCAAACATAAATTATTCTCCTTCCTTCACTTATATACATAAACCTCAAAAAAATATTCTCTTATAACTAATTTACCACTTAAAATTAAAAAATACAATATATCTAACCATATAAAGACAAAACTGTATTTTCCAAACATAACTACCAATAAATTAAGTGCAACCTTTTCTATTTTTTTTCCTCTTAGAAAAAACTCTAAATTAATTCATATTTTAACTTCTACTAACAAACTAGTCATATTTTAAAAAATAAATCTCAGAAAAGTTAAAATAAAATTATTTTTCTTTAAGAATCATATAACATGTCCAATCTAATAGAACTCAAATAAATGTGTAAGAAATTTATTTACTAGATGAAGAAACTATAATATTTAAGGTTTTATTTTGCTTGGACTTTAGAGTGTGATTTTTTTCATCCATATTTTTTATTGGATTTATGTAATATAAATCTTTACACAAAGTAATATACAACATTTATTTATAAAGATATTAAATAATATTTTAATCAACTTAATTTTCACAATGTATATTTAAATCTAGATAACTAACATTGATAGATACAAATATAATCAAAATATAGTCAATCAACATTAATTGAAAAACGAAGAGGAGTGATATTAATAAAAAGATTTTAAATATACTAAAAATGGTCTAAAATTTTTGGAGCACTCTTTCTGGCCACAACGGGAATTTTTCAAAAAAAATTAGTCGTTTTGTGAATCGGAGGGGCTCCAATGGTGTGCTTCGGCCTCGACTGTTGCCCTAGCAGGGGCTTTGTGGTGATCCTCGTCATTTTCCTCTAGCACATGGTGTTTTTAAAGGTGGTCACCCTTCGAGGCATTTGCTCAGTCATTATCAGCAAGATACATTTGACATCTACGATTTGAACTCGCCCTCCAGTGGGAAATATTTTTCTATTTCTTGCTCGAGGCTCTGTTCTGAGGTGGTTGTTGGGAAAGGATCTCTGGCATCATTCACTAGTTCTATTCCCATCAAGGATGGGGCTCCCTTTTGTTGTTACCTTTTAAAGGGAGCCTACATCAACCTCGTAGAAAACTAGATAGATCTACTATTACTTGGAAGCCCCCACCAAAAGGTATGTTCAAGTTGAATATAGTTGGGGTGTCAAGGGGAAATCTAGGCTCTTATGGAGTAGGGGTGATTATAAGGGGCTACAAAGGGTTAGTGCTTTGCGCTAAGTCCTTCAAGTTGAAATTTGGTTCTAACAATGTTGCTGAGGCACAAGCACTTTTGCTTGGATTAAAGTTGGTGCACACATTCAAGATACCTATGATCCAAATTGAAGGGGATTCCTTGATCTTGTTAAATGCCTGTTGGGATCGCAAGATTGTTAATTGGAAGTTAGGATATACTATGAAACAGATATTGCCAATGCTTGATAAGCTAGGCCATTCCAAATTATCCATAGTTATAGAGAGGGTATTGGGTAATATGATGGCAAATTTTTTGGCTAATGTAGGGTGTGATCAAACAGGGGAGGAAGTTACACATGTAGTAGTGATGGGTAAATTGCATCCTATCTTAGAAAAACTAATATTAAATGAGGAGACTTAAATAAAGTTCAATGGTCAAAGTTAAGTAATTTTGGGCCATCGTTTTTGTGGCCACATGTATTTTCGGTCATCTCGCTTTTGATGATGGAAGAGTCGTGTTTGGGGCTCATTCATGAAAGAGTCAAGTTTTGGATTTCTTTCATCTGAGCGAAATATGTGTGGAGTTATCGTGATGTGCATTGTAAAGCAATTGTCAAGTGTCAAGTAACTGTTTATTTGTGAGGACTCATGTTGGACAGATGTGAAGCTTCAATCCATTATAGTTGTGCATGGTAATAATGTAAAAACATATGGCAAAGTGTGTGGAAAGATTTGTAAAATGTGTAGAAAATCAAAATACATGTGTTAAAGATTGGGATAGTACAAATGTCATCGATCTGGTATGTAAGATAATAACCTGCATCATATTTGCTTAATCTAAGGGAAGATTTCGGTACAATAAGGTACCATTTATAGTAATGGAAAGTTTGTGTGAAGCTTATGGTATGATGCACAACTTAAGGTGCCTCGAAATGAGATGGGTGCAAATTGTGTCATCAAGGGCCATATCTAAGGCGTACATATTTTGCCTCTATGTATGATTCAAGCCAAATTAAACTCATGATGCTACCCGGTAATTGTTTCATCTAACTTTGTGCATCATTTGCTACATACAGGTGTTCGAAAAGTATGAGTTCATATATAATTCAAAAGTGTGTGATATGGGTGTATTAATAAATCATGATTTGTACTATGTGCCTTGAATTGTTTCTAAAATTTGTAGTACTCTGGGCTAAATTTAGTGCTTGTTTCTTGTGCATCATGTTTCCTTGTCGTATAGCTAAATGTGGCTATCTGTGTGAATTTTATCAATGTAATGATTTCAAACTTTTCAAAACTTGCCATATAATATTTGTTTGGTATGAGGGTACATTTTATATAGGTCATGTAAAGATACTTCTTAAAAGGCATTTCAGGTCGCCCATGGGAAATAAATATGATGGTGTTTTGTTTAAGTTCACACAAACAAATTTGTTGCTTGTGCGAAGGAATTGGTGATCAATGTGTATGTTTCTCTAGGATAGCTCAAGCAGTGGTGAGCTTACGGTTCCAACGCTCACCTGTGCAGCGTGTAGGAGGAGGCAAATGGAGTTTTACCTGCGAAACTATAGATGATGTCGAACTTCAATTGGTCTTCAAAGGACATTGTACAACTTTTAGTAAGCATATTAAAAGGTTCATTGGTGATGAAATTCTGGAGCTAGAGGCAAAAAGGTTAATCTATCCATCTCAATTCCTTTCAATATTCATCTCCAATCTATTGGACTTATTACAAGATGCCAAGCTTGTAGAATTCGTTACTAACAAAGTAGTTAATGAAGAGTTTCTACAAAATGGGGTCCTCGCCAAAGGCTGTTAGTTGTATGATTTGTGGAAGGGCCATGGCTATGTAGGAGGTTTATTTCCAAGACACTTTTTGCTTCATCAAACGACATTTCCAAAGTTGTTTATTGCAATAAACAAATCTCTGTCACAATGAACTTCTAGCTTTATGTTGAATGTGTTGGTGTAATTAATTATTTAATTATACTTTATTAAGTTTACTTAGGTAATAGTTGGTTTACTTAATTAATAAGTAAGCTTTATTTAGTTGAGCTAATTTTAGTTTAAAATTAGGTTTTACCTTTAGGGTTATGCATACTTTGCTTTTATAAAGAAATTCATCTCTTGTAATTTCTTAATTCCTGAATACAATTCATTTGCACATCTTCATGCAAATTGCTCTTGTTTTTTCTATTTTTCTCTCGTGAAAGGTATTTTCTAGTTTGCATATATGATCTTGGTTTCTAACATTGTATCAGAACCTTGATTTGCAGCCCCTTCTCAGTTTTTGGAGAAATTCATTGCAGAGCATGTCTGTGGATCCTGGAGGGTTTCATGACTTGAGCTTATTTCTGGATCGTTTTGGATCAATTCGAGCACCCCCATTAGATTTAGAACGCTGGAAAAAGTTGTAGCATGCCTTTTCAGGTCTTAGGTAGTTGATTTAGTCTTTGCATGCCATATTTTTGGTTGCTAGAGTCATTTTTGTTGCTAAAGGCATTTGTTTTTACACTAGATCCACATTTTTTGTATATTTTAAAGAAAATCCGCCATCTGGGTTTTGTTCACAGCATCAAAAAACCATTTGGGTATCCGTTAGTTTTTGTATGCAGCTTATATTTTTTGCAGAAACGACACCAGAAATCTACAACTGACCCCCTCTCTAATGGCGTTTTGGAAATTGCAGTTCAACTTCCAAAGGTTGCAACCTGGGCTGCCGACCTCCGATTTGCGAGCTTATTTTTTTTATTTTGGTTTTTTTTTTATGCTCTACATGCTAGTGTAGAATTTTTTTATTTATTTCAGTGTACAGATATTTCAAAAATCTTAGATTCTCACACGTGACTCTATGTAGTTCTCATTTTGGGACTTTCAAAAGTTCATAACTGTTGCATACAACCTCAGATCGAGACGATTATTTTTTTGAAAGTGCATGTTTTTTCATTTACTTCACAATGATACTAATAATTTCATTTGGGTCTGTACTGAAATTGTAATTCCAGTATATGTTCATTTTGTGAGATTTTTTTTTGCATTGAGAGTATATACTATTGTTTTTCATCATGGATTCACATAACATTGCATCCCTTACTCCATTCAACTACTTTGGTTTGAAAAAACAAATGGAGATTCATTTGATGCACAAAGGGTTGTAAAGAGTGACCATGGGTACAAAATTTGAACCTATAAGTGTTGCTGAAAAGAGAAAGTGGTTTAATAGGTGTAATGAGGCTTTTGGTACATTATGTTTGTCTATTTCTCCCTATCTTCTCTTTCATGTTGATCCTTGCACTACACCCCATTAGATCTGGACTACTTTGGGGTCTTTGTTTGGAAGCAGGATACTATGAGAGGATTCCAGTTGGATAATGAGCTTATTGGCTTAAATCCTAGGGATTTTGACAACATCTAGGAGTAATTCACAAAACTCAAGTCTCTTAGATTGCAATTGACACAGTGTGGTATTCAGAAGAAAGACTCTCAATTGATATTGTCCATTCTTTCCAAGCTTGGATTAGATTATTCAATTTTTGTATCTACCTTCTATGCTACTAGGGATGCTCTTGGTACCAGATTCACTATGCCATCTCTTGATGACGTTGCTTCATCTCTCACTCAAAAGCAAGCTAAGTTGGTGCTATGCAGTTTTGCACACACACCCCACTGAAAGTAGGGACCCTCTCTTGGCCTGCCCTTTTGGCCCGTTTATGTGGCTTCCCCCCTCTTTTGAGCTTATCTTGGAAAATCTTGGGGTTTTGGTCTTTAGTGCTTGCCTTGGTAGTGGGTGCCTTTGTGTTGAGTTCCTGGTGGTCTTGGAGTCTTGCAGATGTCCTCTCTGGGGTGGTCTTCTTTTGCCTTCTTTTTTTCCCTTGGTGTTTTTGTTTGGGTCCTAAGGGTTGCTTTTTTCCCTTAGTTTTTTCCTTGTTTGCCTTGTTTCTTTTGTTCCTGCCGGAGGTGGAACTGGGATGGGACTTAACTTTGAACTTAGGCTAAGTTCTCGGTTTTGTTCCCATTCCCATTACGGCTCCGCTTCCCGCTCTTTCACTTTCTTCTTCGTTTTGTTTGTTTTTGTCCTAAGGGTCTCAGTTTCCTCCCTTAGTTTTTTCTTTGCTTCGCTTCCTCCTTCGTTCATTGGAGGTAGGACCGCGATGGATCTAAACTCTGAAATTTCACAAAGTTCATGGTTCGATTTCCTTTCCCATTCTGGCTCTACCTCCCGCTTTCTTATTTTTCCCGTTGTTTTGTTTGTCTTCGGCCTTCGGGTTGGTTTTCCTCCCTTGGGTTTTCCTCGGCTTGCTTTTTTGTTGTTTTGTTGGAGGCGGAACCGGGATTGAACTTAACTTTGAACTTTGGAAAAGTTCGTGGTTTGGTTCCCGTTCCTGCTCCGGCTTTACTTCCACCGAGGTTGGTTTTGGTTTCGCTTCCGCCCGTTTCCCTTCCTTTCTCATCTTGGTTTTGTTTCCACTTCCGCTTCCGCCAGGGTTGGTTTTGGTTCCTCTTCCACCTTTTTCCCTTCCTTTCCCATCTTGGTTCTGTTTTCGTCTCCGCTTCCGCCGGGGTTGGTTTTGGTTCCACTTTCGCCTGTTTCCCTTCCTTTCCTGTCTTGGTTTCGTTTTCGTCTCTGCTTCCGTTGAGGTTGGTTTCGTTTCCACCTGTTTTCCTCTCGTTCTCGTTTCGGTTCCATCTTTGCCTCTGCCTGTTTTGTGTTTTTGTCCCTGTTTTGCTCGTGGATCCACTTCCGCCTGTCTTTGGTTCCGCTTCCACCTGAGTTTGTGCGTGATTCTCTTTCCTTAGGAACTCTAATGGATCGACTTGGGTTTTGATGATGTATTGCGCATTAATAGTGGCCCGTTTGAATGCAGGTTGGATCGAGTTGGGAAGAATGGGTGTACTTTGAAGTTATGGTGTGATCTGCGGGTGTGGTGGTGTGTGGTCATGTGTTTTGCGGCTGTTGTCAAATGAAACCCATCTCTGCACACAAGGTCGATGCGTTTTGTGGTCATTAATGACAGGCAGATTTGGTTGGTGGACTCAACCTGGTTTTGTTCGATTTGAGCCATTCATTTTCCCAACTCGGATCTGATCAGTGGCTTGCGTTCGAGCTAGTGTTTTCACGTGCATTATTGTTCGCGCGAGTGAAGTCTTTTTGGTGGGTGTGGCTCGAGGATCTATTCCCTGACTTTGTGCGATCCCAATTCGATCTGATGGGGTCCTTGTTGCATTTATTGCTTGAGGACGAGTTATTGTTTGTTGTCGAGGCCAATTTGGTTGGTGTTCGAGCTTCTTTGTAACCCTAGCTCTGTTTCACGTGGGTCAGTTTCTATAAGTATGACACTCTACCTCATTTCTAAAGGTTTGGTGGAGTTTTTAGATCAGTAAGTTAGGTTCGGTTCGGATTGGCAGACTAAGTCAGAAGACTTGTAAATAATAGATTTAGCAATAGAGTAGCATGTTAGAAGATTAGAAGTTAGTTTTTTGCATTTCAAGCAAGTGTTGTAAATAGACTGGAATTGTATCAAATGTGATGATTTAATACAAAGTGCAGACATTGTGTTATGACTAGTGCCTTCTTTGCATTGAATAATCTTGCATGGTTCTTGTTCTATCTTTCAAATCGCTTGGAAATGTTTGAATACATCTTAGGTTTAGTTAGTAATGCTTGTGATTTAATGCTTGGAGTGTTGTAGCGATCCCTGGTTCATACTTTGGGCAGATTCTTGACTGTGGGAATGTTGTGCAAGGTCAACTTGTACCTCATATTCATGTGCTTAGTTCAAATATAGATATTTATTCAGTTTTATTGAATGAATGCATACAACCTGAAAATATTTAAGACCTTAGAAGATTGCACTGTTTTCTACAAGATTGCAGGTATAGCCTGGATCGAACATAAATTAGTTTAAGGGATTGGTCTATTCCAAGTAGTTTTTCATTTGTATGGTTAATCTTAGAAGTAGTGTTAACATTAAGACTTCTGAAACCCTCATCCTTTGTTGTTTCTTTTATTATTTGGTTAGAACCAGAAATTAAAGCATCACCATATCTCGAAATCTGATGAGTTTAGAGCTTCCAGTATTTGTACATAAGACCCCTTGTGATTACCAACATTTTCACATTTTATCACTGAGTTTGTTCTACTGCATTGTCATGACCTAACACCCGTGAGGCCTTGGGGTTATCTCTTTGTTCATAGAGATCAACCTTTCAAGAGAGATAGGATGAATTTTATTCTCTCTGAGTTGTTTCTATGAATAAACACCAAACAACAAGATTGGCACCAGAAGGAGGGTTGAACAAGCAAGCTGGAGTGTTTTCTGAACGCCATTTCTCCTGAGAGGCTCAGAAGGAGAACCAGATCTATACCAGGAGAAGAAGAAGAGTTTCAAGAATTTCCACCTCCAACCAGGTCAAGAAGGACCAGAAGAAGGGAGGAACCATCATCCAATCCATCACTTCCACCATCCCCACCTCCATCCACTTCATCTGATTCTGATTCTAAGATTGGTTCCATTCCACAACCCCAACCAGTCATCCATCAACCATTACCAACTCCACCGATGGCTTTCCTGGAAAATAACCCGTCCCCTCTATTCTTCAACAACTATAATGTTATGCCCAAGAACCCTGAGCTTTTCTGCTCCAAGTTTCACATTAATGATCCCAAAAGGATTGCTCAAGAGCACATTAGGATTTTTAAATTACCCTCAAGGATAGGGGAATTAATCATGAGGATGTTGCCTATAGACTTTCCCCCTATTCTCTAGGAGAGGAGGCCTTTTATTGGTATAACCATCTTCCTATTGGGTCTATCACGGCTTGGCTTTAGTTGGAGACTGCATTTTTATAGAGATTTGAGGTCCCAATTGTTGTGCCTTTTGCACACACGCCCCATTCAGAATGGGAACCCTCTTTTCCCTCTTTCCTTTTTTGGTTCCTTTCGTTTCACCTCATTTTGCGTACCCCATTTTTTGTGCCCCAAATTGTCAGGGGTAGCACGTTTCCCAATGTCATATTTTGAGTCTCGAGCTTTTCGGGTTTTCCTTGTCAAAATTCTGGCATCTGTGGCAGTTTTCGGGTTTCCCCTTTCAGATTTCCTCTGTCGGGTTTCCTCTTTCGGGTTTCCCCTGTCAGATTTCCTCTTCCGGGTTTCCCTGGTCGGGTTTCCCCTCGGGCTTTGCTATTTCAGAATGGCTGTCCCGGGATGGCTTTTCGAGCCCTGGACCCTAGACCTCCCACCACCTCTGTGTTTTTCGAGCTCACCAACCAAACCTACAACCGTACAAAGGAGTTAATGCCACATTAATGGCTGTCTTTTTCTATAAAATTGAATTTTTCGGCCGTCATTATCAAAGGCTCGAGTGATAGAGAAAGATTGAAGAGCCCCCGACGAATCTGGTTTTCCTCCTGTCGGATTTCGAAGTGTTTTCCCGATAACGTCTGTGCATCTGGCGGTTTGTTCTTCGGATTCTCGAGGTAGGTTTTCTATCCGCACGCCGTCATTTCTGTTTTGCAATTTTTTGAATTTTCTTCGGAGTAAAATGCAAAATGAAGCCTAAACTAGATAAATTTGCCCCCTCCGCACATAACCCATGTTTTAGAAATCCCGAAATCCACCGTTAGATCACCTAAAAATCGATCTAGAACCTTCTCGTGTCGCAGCTGTTCTTCAGAACGAAGCTAGCGTCTTCCGGGCCCGGGTCTTACCACGGCCATTTGTACCTCCATCTTTCTTCACTTTTTGATCTTGCTCTTTTCTTCGTTGGATTTCCACCTCCGGAATTCCCTTCTCGGGATTTCATTGTGTATCCACCGTTTCAAACGGCCCCGTCCAAGCATCTTCTCGACCCTCGGACCCTGGACCCTCGAAGTCCATCCATTTCGAACTTCCCAATTCTCTTCAAATCCATCCTCAGAATTCGGTTTCCGAAATTCCGTCCTCGGGATTTCATCCCCATTTCGCCATTTCAAACGGCTTCCACCTTGCGTCTTCCCGGACTTCGTTTCCCGGCCGCAAAATCTTCCTTCTCCCAGTCGAAACCCTTGCCATTTTCTTCCCCTCGGACTTTCACCTTCGAAATTCCCTTCTTGGGATTCCGTTGTGATTTTGTCGTTCGAAATGGCCCCGTCCAAGCATCTTCCCGGATCCTGGGCCCCGATCTGCTATCCGTCGAAACCCGAAGCCTTTGGTCTTTTTCTTCGATCTTCTTCTGGATTCTGGATGTCGAAATTCCTCCATCGGAATTTCGTTCCTCCTACGCCGTTCTAAACGGGTGAGCCCGGAGCGCCTTCTTGACCTTCGGGTCCCGGTGTCTCATTCGTCGTATGTTTGTCCCAAGCCCTGATTGCTTCCGGAAATGTCCTCCCGGGTTGCCTTCCCCGAGTTTCCTATTGCGTTTTGTCGTTCCACACGGCCGACCCGTAGCTACTTCCCGGTGATGGCAATCCGAGACCTGGATTTCATTCCCCCAAATTTCGTCCCTTCTGCGCCGTTTCAAACGGCTTCCCTATAGATGATGCCAGAACCTCCAAATGGGGCACCAAATGACCTCCAAATCCAAAATGGATTTCGACCCATTTGCTAGAATTTGGTTTTCTTCCATTTCCAACCTCAAATCTTCAAATCCAACTTTGGGAAGTGCATATGGGAATTCCATTCTTATTTTTCCCTTTCAAGCGGCATTTTGCTAAGGGATTTCCGGCCCAGGAACTCCAGATTGTTTGCACTACCTTCTAATGGCAAAATATCTTGCTTCTGTGATTGTTAAGTATGAATTGTGATTACTGGACTAATCTTGACATGCAGGTATTTGCCGCTGGCCATTTTGTCAATTTCGTCGTTACTAATTCTTGTCTGTTGTGCAGGATTTATGGAATCCGGTCCAGAGACTTTCGGTGCTTCCAGAAAAGGAAAAGGAACAGCTAAGCCACCAAGGGGCAAGGAAGATAAGGACCTGATGAAGTACAAGTTCCAAGGGGTCCCTATTTAATCCAGGATCACTACCATTTGGAGGGATGTCTCAGATACCAACATCGGGCAAGTCGATGTTGATGAATTCACGCAGAGGGTCAGAATGAACCCGAAAACCGCAAATGCCAAGTTGATAAAGAGCAGTGGACTTGCTAAGGCTGCAGATTTCCCGTTGGCCCTAGGGGCCCTGAAGTTGGTGATGGCATGTGTGGAGGCATACCAATCTGATACCAGAACAATCGTAGATCATGAGGGGAATATCCTTGCAGATATGTCTCTGTCGGGCATAACTGAGACTTTCCACATTCCCACCTTTGAGAGCATGGAGGTCCCCACCTTGGAAGACTGTAAGGAGGTGTGGGAATAGGACCCGTTGGATTGTAAAAGGATCATCACTCAGTGTTGGTTGAAAGACAAACGGGCTAGTGCTGGGAAGCTTCCTCAGGAGCTCTACTGCAATGACTTCTTTGAGGACTACCATGATCTTGTGACGCTGCTCAGCCGAATCAGGGGCCTTCCTAGTGCGGTTTTCTTTCAGGAATGGATGTTCTATTTCATACAACATATTCTCTGAGGTAAGGGTACCGCCTTCTATTGGGGCGAGATAATCAACGACTATTTCCACAAGCAGTTTACCACTGTGAAGAAAACTAACAAATTCTTCATGACCTCTTACTTGGTGTATTCCCTCGCCAATCGGCGACATTATCAAGGTTTGACGGTGATGCCAAGTGATCCATCAGGGCTAGAGCTCAAACCATATGACAAGTACCCTCAGTTGTAGTTTAGGAATTTCAAAACAAACTACTGCAGGGTGAATGACATGTTCATTGCCCACGTAATCGGATCAGTAGGAGGAGATTTTCATAGAAGGACATCCCACAGTGCTAGGGTCCTCCTCAGACAATACGCCTTCTAGTATATTCAATTCCCAAGGTTCACATACATCCACGTCGAAGGCTTCTCGGATAAACCAAACAAGCTGCCCCGGTACCCAAATGACCGGATCGTTCACTTGGAGCTGACTCGGCAGCTACGACACATTCACAATGTCTTGAGTGAAAAGCATCTGGCAGTCCCCGTCTACCCCATGAACCTTGGACAAGGGATGTATAAGGTCCACACTTCCCAGTGCGCAGGATATTCAGAAAGGGAGTTGGCAGAATATAATTTTGAACAATATACAACAAGTCCACGGATGGATCCCTATGGCCATGTCAGAAAGGCATTGGGGCGCGGATATTCCCACATCCACAACATTGAGGACTTTTGGGCCAACTACAGAGATGATCTTGAGGTACAGTTGTGATATTATATGTGCATCACCGTCATCCATGTACGAAGGGTGAATTTATGCCCGGTTCCTGATCAACTGAAGGAGGATGAGGAGGCAATTGTGGATCCAGTTTATGATACGGTCTCCAACCTACGCTAGCCCACTATCAACTGGGATGCACCGGAACTCAATGATATTAGTGTGCTCACCAGATCCGTTGAAGCCCGAACAAGAGCATGGATCGACGAGAAGGTGGCCCAATTGAAACAACAAGGGGTCGTCTCGACATACACTGAGCTTGCAAGTGAACATGTAAGTGAGCCAAGTGGCTCCGAGGGTGGGGAAGCCGTTGCTGCAACTGGGGAGATGTCTAAAGCCCCACCACCTCGGAAGACCAAGAAAAGAAAGGAGGCTAGCCAACAGCTGCCCAAACCAAAGGTCTATGCCCGCAAGTCTTTCGAGCCAGAGCCCTCTAAAAAGAAAAGAAAACCAACAGGAAGCACAGAGATAATGGTGATACCCAAGGGTTCGCCCCTCGGGATCGAGAGCAAAGGATCTAACTCTTTTGGATCTCCACCCATTGTGATCACCGCCGCCACCCTGCTTGCCTCAATTCTAGCTTCTGCTTCCTCCCCGCCTGCAGTGGATATCTCCGTCCACCTTGCTCCTACTCCTCCAGTATCGCAGGTCATTCCCGTGGATTCATCATCCGTCACCACCTCGCCAATGACCTCTCCCTCCATGTCTCCTTCCCTTCCTTCCATTTCAGCTACCATAATGCCAGCCCCAAGCCTTCTAGAGTCTTTTGTAAGGTATATGCAAAATGTGCCTTCTGAGCTTTCGGGGATGCTCACCAATCCAACAATCCAGGCAGCAATAGCTCAGGCTATGGCCTTCACTCCAATGGCATCTCCCTCTATTGAATCACCAAAAATGGAGACCACCATGCAGATATCGGACGAGCGTGAACGACAACAGCTAGAGGCTGAGAAGGCGTCAGAATATGAAGAGTTTGAATATCACGAACATCCCTTGTTCGAGCGTCAGAAGATTGATAAGGTGGCCTATGAGTCTTCAAGTGAGGGTAGTGAAGACTGTGAGGACCTTGATATTGAATTGATCCAAGAGTCAAATGATCCCGAGCTCAATGCAGAGTGGGGTAAACGACTCAAGGAAATTGAGGACAAGGAGGTCGAGGACTGGCTTGCACAAGAAGACGAGATCGTTGCTCTAGAGACAGAAGGTACCATATCTCCAACTGAGGAACATGGCCAGACTCCAGAGCATGGTGAGGAAACTTTCCTCCAAGAGAGCAAATAGGCAGAGAGCCCCGAGGAGCGTCAAGATACTTTAAACAAGGAGGAGAATGCTGAGAACAAGGATTCACCCAAGGATCAGCAACATACTAAGTCCCCCGCTAAACATGAGACATTCGAGAAAGTTTCTGATGAAGGAAAGGAAGATACGAGAACAAACGAGAAGGCTCTGGTTGTCAAAAATGTCGAGCTCGAAAAGGAGGACAATGGGACTCAAAGTGAAGCACCAGGGAAAGAACCTCAAACGCCTGATTGGCTGCAAAGGCAACTCAAGCAAAAGACTCCCACATCAAAGGATCCCAAGGCAAGGCTGGAAGCCATCATGGCCAGAGCACGAATGAGCACAAGAAAAGAGAAGAAGCCGAGGGTTAGATTGAAGATAACCATGGATGCCCCGGGATCAAGAGCAGTGCAAATAGCAACGCCGATGGTTGGGGAACATGGCATAACTTACAATGTCTCCACCATCGACCTAAGAGTGGACACAAGGGAGCAGAAGGTTGAGCATCTCTAGGAGTCGATCGCCACAGTAGTGCACCTTATCCAGCAGGATAAGATCTCCAAGGAGGAATTAAAGGAGCAGGTGGCCGACCTAACAACTTATATTCAGCAATGGTCGTCTTCGGATGATCAGCCTACAACATCATCGATCCTGCCTCAGTTGTTGTCCAGAGCTCAAATTGACAAACTAGAAAAGAGGCGGAACTTGGACAAAACTACAGAAAATTGGTTCCGGTAGGTTTTGGACATAGGGAACACAGGTATCAACGTGGTTGTTCGGGTAGCAAATAGGTTCCTAGAGGTTCAGAAAACTCTCGAGGACACAAGGCAGATCTGTGAGAAGTTCCCCAGGAAGTACGATGCAGCCTACCCGAAGATTGAGGCCATTCTCGTGTTGCCAAATGATATATGGGAAAAGGACCTTGACTTCAAGGACGACGACCACTGGCTGGTGGATACCTAGAAACGAGATTATAACCACCGAAAGAGAAGACTGGAGCTAATTTTTGAACGGATAGCTCCAGACATTGAATGGGAAAGGGAGTCTAGGGAGGAGTGTACTCAGTACCTCAAACTGATGAAGGGGTATGAGGTGCCCGCAGTCGAGATCAATCTCGAGAACATCAAGCCCCACTTCTTGAAGATTATGGAAGATGGGATGTCCGCCGAAATCACCACTGAGTTCATGTGTTTTGCAGCCCGAGCCTTCATGCAATCATGATCTTTCAAAGAGAACGATGCTAAGTATGAGGCAGACTGGGAGAAGCTTGGCAGCAATTCCCAGGAATGGAGTTACCAAATCTTGAAGGCTGACATCCTGGAGGTGGAGAAGTTTTAGTCTCTAATCCTGAGTTTCATGGAGTATGCCACATTGAAGAAGCGAGAGGGCAACCCAGTCATCGACGAACAGTTCCTTGAAGAATAGCTACAGCAGAGGGAAAATCACTAAAAGATAAATTTGCTACAGTGTTGTCACTAGATGACGAAATAGGGAAGAGACAAGAAAGTATTTATAAATGTAATATATTTGGGGGTAGGTGAAACCCTAATGTAAAATGAATCTTGGCCACATAATAGAATCGAATCTTGGCCACTCATTTTGTTTTTTGAAAACTATAAATAGGGCTCTCCTCCTCTCATTTTAAGGGAGTTGAGTTGTTGTAAAGGCATGTTGCAAAAATTATAAATAGCAAATACAATCATTTTCTGGTGTATTTTCTAGGTTTCTCAATATGTTTCATGATTCCTCTCCCTTTTAGTTATATCTTTTCTTTAAGTTACTTTGTTGTTCTAGCATCTTCAGATTAGACTTGGTAGATTTAGTATGTTATTTCTGGTTTTGGAGATAGTTGTTGTGTGTATGCTTTCCTTGTCCATACTTTTGGTCATTTGCTAAAGGTAGATGACTGTGCAAAGTTAGTCTGGACTTTGATTCCATTGCTACTCATTGAACTTTATCTTTATTCATGTTTCCATAATGAATGAATGATGAACATCTGCAGTCCCTAGAAGATAGCATTGATTTCATGATATTGTGAGAACTCTGATTAAGTGAAATCTAGTTTAAGGAAACTGTCCACAGCAGGAAGTTCCATGATCACTATTCATCGATAGTTGCAGGTCCAAGAAACATCTTTCTTCTTCGCCCTTTCCCCTTTTCCCCTTTTTTTTAGAAACAACTTGTGTTAAGGTTCATTGCACATTATAAAGCCAAATCCAACGAAATAATGGAGTCTAAGACTGCTGCTTGAACCTACAGTAAAGCATATCAATTCCAAACCTCTAGAACTCCATTTATTGACTCAGTTCCCCTAAAGCTTCAACCACGTAAGGCCGCCTTGTGATTCCAACAAATCACATAAACAACTGAAATATTCCAAGCACTGTCAAGACCTAACATCCGAGAGACCTTGGGATAATGTTCTGCAATTTGATTGTGGAAGATTGTCTTTCAAGAGAGGTAATTCACCTATGTATTACCTGTGTTGTAAAGTGCATGAAAACACCATCAACACCAATCAGTTCCAGTGGGCTTTATCTGCAATTTACTAGGGTAAAAAGAGAAATCAACGAGCCTGTAGGAGCTTTCAACAATAGGTTCGACCGTGCATACACTAGGTTGCAACCTCCTTATGTTGTGGATGATGCCTCTACCAAGGAGGTTTATTATGATGCCCTTGATAGTCTCAAATCTACCTTCCTTAAGTTGAGAGCAAACCCTCCTGTCAGCCTACTTGAAGTTTATGATGTGGCTGTTAAAGTGAGCACAGATTTGAGACAAAATTTGTCTGGACCCCTGCCATTGGTTGATCAAACAGTTATGTTGGGTTCAACTCCTCAGTTGCCTTTGGTTTCAAACTCAATTCAACCCTTGAATCAGGCCCCACCCATGCCAAATTACTATCCAAATATGAATCAGCCTGCATTCTCTCACTAGCAAGCTAATGTACCCAGTTACTTGCAGAGCTCTGAGATATTAACCAATCCTTGAACCATGGATTCCATTATGTTTATATGCAAAATTTAGCTGGTGGTTCTCCTCCAAAAAATAATGCAGACAAGGAGAGGTTGAATGAACTCACAGAGTTGGAAAATAAGCTAGCCACCGAAGTCACCTACCTAAGGAACCAAAACAATCAACCTCATGCCATTCAAAAGGGAAATCAGTTCAATCATGATCAAGATCAGGGGCAAAATCTCTATGGGGGACAATATTTTGAAGATCAATACTTAGGGCTAACATTTGATAGGAGGAAACTACCACCTCAAAATAGGACTTGGAATATAAGGCCTAACAATGAAGAAGTCCTAACATCTTGGGAGCATCCAAACAATCAAGAAAATCCCCCAACTGGTGTGTATCTGGCAAAAGAAACTCTATCTGGATGGTGTAGGATTCATAACACCAATCAACACTCTAAATTGGATTGTCAAGAATTTCAGACTGCTACATCTATTTTCCAATAGAAGATCCAACATACCCACAACAATTTGAATGGACAAGAGATAGTACCAGCTATTCCTTATGACATATCGGTCTTGGTGGTGGATCATGCGCCATTTCCAAGGAGTGAGGAGAATGGACCAGAAGAAAAACAAGACAAAAGTGCTGAAACAAAGTATGCATACAATGAAGAATCTACGGTTCAATGTTATGAAAGTGATGAGGAGAATGGAAATGGTCCACTAGAGGTGGAAAAGCAGGTATGGTTATGGGATCATACAAAGGATGTGCATCAAACCATGAAGTGTGAGTCTCCAATAGAATAATTTCAACAAGCTAATGAGGAATGCCCAATAGAAGAGTCAACCAACATTGGATCTGAGAAGGGCATAGCAGTAGAAACCGAGGTAGCCCTAGAGAGGGTTGAGCTTTCAATTGAGGAGCCTCAGCATATTATCAATGAGTGTCCCATGAGGAAAATTAAAGGGGTTGATGTTCTTGAGGGTTACAGTTACAGGCTTGAACAAGTCCCAAAAGATGAATTCAAGGAGTTCTTTCATTCATCTAATTATGTCTCCTCTCTTTCTGTTGATGAATTAAGCATTGGAATTTTACAAATTTTATGCATTAATGATGGGATAGCTAATGTGATTCATAATGACATGCAGTAAAACATGAATAAAGAAACACGAGGAATACTACACCATCAGTGGAGACCTCCTGACTTCATGGGCATCAACTCTTCACAATTAGGAAAGGATGAATACAATGCTCAGTCCACAGGAGTTCAAAATCAGGTTGTCTCTTTCCTTGGTGTGAATTTTGAAGCTTATCAATTTAACTATGGAGGTTTAGGAAAGACAACGTGTTTATGGATTGATCATGGGTTCAATGAGCCTCCTCAATTGTTGATTCTTCGTGATGTTGGGATAGAATTTGAATGCTGCAATATTGAATTTATTTTCTCTGAGTATAAGGATAAATCTACATGGTTGATAACTATAACGATTGCCCATTTGCTTGTACATGCATTGCCAAATCCAATGGGCATGGGTGTCAGTTGGCCTTCCTGAACATAGTTCTTTGTAAATATCTCTGTTCATAGCTCATTTTTCTTTAGTAATGTAGGTCCTGTAAATACTCTACTTTCCTGCTTTCCTTAGGTTTGTTTGTTGGTTTTTTATTTTTTTTCTGGGTTGGCTGTTTTTTGGTTAGTTTTCCTTGGTTAGAGTAGGGTTTCTTTTGGTTTTTCTCTGCTTGTCTACTGCTCTTGTTTTGGTTTGCTTTGGTTTCCTTTTTGGTTTTCTCTGTTGCTTTGCTGATTGCTTTGGGGTTGTCCTACTTTCCTCTAGGCTTGTTGCATCTGTACAACTGGTTGTTTGTCTGGGGCTGCTTTGGGATTTCTTTTACAAACTCTTATCATCTTTTCAAAGTCATTCAAACTGGTAGATTTCCTTCATCTGATGTTGCATGGGCTGGGAATTAGTATCACTCGACTAAGTTAAATTCTGGAATGTATTTGGGTCTTATATCTTCACACAAATCTTAAGAATTCCAAGGTTGCATATGGTCTTTAGGAGGTCTGACTGGGTAAAAAATCTTAAATTCTGGTCTAGTGTTGTTGTGGTTCTCATCCTTGAGTGTGGTCTTCATTGCCTGCAAGGTGAAAAGTAAAGCATTAAAAGCAAATCTCAAAAGAGAACATCAAGAGAAAAGAAAAGAAAATGTTGAAAATCAAACGAAATGTTCACCTTTTCAAGGGTTTCCTAGTATCTCTACCGGGGCTATGGACGCATGGCTGGCAGTAGAGATATGGTAGGGAGGATCACAATGATAACCTCACTGGGGCTATGGACGCCTGACTGGCAGTGAGGCTCTATCCAAGTTGATTTTGGAGTTCTAATCCTTAGGTAGCCCTGTCAAACTGAGTTTGGTCCTTATTGCAACTTAGGAAAGGGAAATTAATGCATATGCACACACTTTGACCCTGGTACAGGAAAGGCTGGCTTGTTAGTGATTTCTGAAACATTGTCTATTTGTAACCTGATGCTTGGAGTGAAACTAGAGATTTTGAGTTCTTGATGCCAGTTTGTCATCAAAATGCTCTGGAGCATTTCCCCGACGGAGTCACCATTTGTTGTGTAGTTTTGCACACACGCCCCACTGAAAGTAGGGACCCTCTCTTGGCCTGCCCTTTTGGCCCATTTATGTGGCTTGCCCCCTCTTTTGATCTTATCTTTGAAAATCTTGGGTTTTTGGTCTTTGGTGCTTTCCTTGGTAGTGGGTGCCTTTGTGTTGAGTTCTTGGTGATCTTGGAGTCTTGCGAATGTCCTCTCTAGGGTAGTCTTCTTTTGCCTTCAATTTTTTCCCCTTGGTGTTTTTGTTTGGGTCCTAAGGTTTGCTTTCCTCCCTTATTTTTTTCCTTGTTTTCCTTGTTTCTTTTGTTCTGCCAGAGGCAAAACTAGAATGGGACTTAACTTTGAACTTTGGCTAAGTTCTCGGTTCTGTTCCCGTTCCCGTTCCAGCTTCGCTTCCCACTCTTTTGCTTTCTTCTTCGTTTTGTTTGTTTTTGTCCTAAGGGTTGGTTTCCTCCCTTAGTTTTTTCTTTGCTTCACTTCTTCCTTCGTTTGTCAGAGGCGGGACTAGGATGGATCTGAACTCTAAACTTTCACAAAGTTCACGGTTCAGTTTCCTTTCCCATTTCAGCTCCCCCTCCCGTGTTCTTGTTTTTCCCATTGTTTTGTTTGTCTTCGGCCTTTGGGTTGGTTTTCCTCCCTTGGGTTTTCCTCAGCTTTCTTTTCTGTTATTTTGTCTGAGGCAGAACTGAGATCGAACTTAACTTTGAACTTTGGCAAAGTTCACGGTTCGGTTCCCATTCTTGTTCTGGCTCTGCTTCCACTAGGGTTGGTTTTGGTTCCACTTCCGCCCCTTTCCCATCTTGGTTCCGTTTCTGGCTCTGCTTCTGCCGGGGTTGGTTTTGGTTCCACTTCCACCTTTTTCCCTTCCTTTCCCATCTTGGTTCTGTTTCCATCTCCGCTTCCGCCAGGGTTGGTTTTGGTTCTGCTTCCGCTTGTTTCCCTTCCTTTCCTGTCTTGGTTTTGTTTCCGTCTCCGCTTTCGCCGGGATTGGTTTTGTTTTTGCCTATTTTCCTCTCATTCTCATTTCGGTTCCATCTTCGCCTCCGCCTCCACCTATTTTGTGTTTTTGTCCTTGTTTTTCTTGTGGCTCCACTTCCGCCTGGGTTTGTGCATGATTCTCTTGCCTTAGGAACTCTAATGGATCAACTTGGGTTTTGATGATGTATTGATCATTAATGGTGGCTTGTTTGAATGCATGTTGGATCGAGCTGGGAAGAATGGGTTTACTTTGAAGATTTGGCATGATCTGCGGGTGCGGTCGTGTGATTTGTGACTGTTGTCAAACAAAACCCATCCTTGCACACAAGGTTGACATGTTTGGTGGTCATTAATGGCAGGTAGACTTGGTTGGTGGACTCAACCTAGTTTTCTTCGATTTGAGCCATTCGTTTGCCCAGCTCGGATATGATCGGTGGCTTGTGTTTGAGCTGGTGTTTTTGTGCGAATTGATGTTCGCACGGTTGAAGTATTTTTGGTGGGTGTGGCTCAAGGATCTATTCCCTGACTTTGTGCGATCCCAGATCAATCTGATGGGGGTTCTTGCTGCATTCATTGCTTGATGGTGAGTTATTACAAGCTGTCGGGGAAAACTTGGTTGGTGGTCGAGCTTCTTTGTAACCCTAGCTATGTTTCACGTGGGTTGGTTTCTATAAGTATGGCACTCTACCTCATTTGTAAAGGTTTGGTGGAGTTTTGAGATCAGTAGGTTAGGTTCGGTTTGGATTGGCAAACTAAGTCATAAGACTTGTAAACAATAGATTTAGCAATAGAGTAGCATGTTAGAAGATTACAAGTTAGTTTTTTGCATTTCAAGCAAGTGTTGTAAGAGATTGGAATTGTTGCAAATGTGATGATTTAATACAAAGTGCAGACATTGTGTTATGACTGGTGCCTTCTTTGCATTGAATAATCTTGCATGGTTCTTGTTCTATCTTTCAAATCACTTGGAAATGTTTGAATACATCTTAGGTTTAGTTAGTAATGCTTGTGATTTAATGCTTGGAGTGTTGTAGCGATCCCTGGTTCATACTTTGGGCAGCTTCTTGACTGTGGGAATGTTGTGCAAGGTCAACTTGTACCTCATATTCATGTGCTTAGTTCAAATATAGATATTTATTCAGTTTTATTGAATGAATGCATACAACCTGAAAATATTTAAGACCTTAGAAGATTGCAGGTATAGCCTGGATCGAACATAAATTAGTTTAAGGGATTGGTCTATTCCAAGTAGTTTTTCATTTGTATGGTTAATCTTAGAAGTAGTGTTAACATTAAGACTTCTGAAACCCTCATCCTTTGTTGTTTCTTTTATTATTTGGTTAGAACCAGAAATTAAAGCATCACCATATCTTGAAATCTGATGAGTTTATAGCTTCCAGTATTTGTGCGTAAGACCCCTTGTGATTACCAGCATTTTCACATTTTATCACTGAGTTTTTTCTAGTGTATTGTCATGACCTCACACCCATGAGACCTTGGGGTTATCTCTTTGTTCATAGAGATCAACCTTTCAAGAGAGATAGGATAACTTTTATTCTGTCTGAGTTGTTGTTGTGTAGAAACACCAAACAACAGGTGGCTAGCATGGGCAAGTTGAAACCTTCTACATCACAGGCACTTACTACATCTCAGGGGCACACAAATCAGAAGGCTTCTAGTGGAAAGGGAAATACATAGAAACAAAAGGATTCCAAATCTCATGAGCAGCAAAAGGAGTCCTCAGATTTATCCTCTTCTAAGGGGAAATCATCTAAGAAGGAGAAGTTTACATGTGCATATTGCAAGAGGGAAGGACATGCAGAACATAGTTGCTATAAGGACATTGATGAGTTGAAGAATCTTCTTAAGAAACATTAGATTGATTTGCCTTCTAGGAAATCAGCATCATCTTCTTCCCCTCATTCTTCTTCTTCTTCAGAGCAGCTTGACAGGGGCGCAACTGGTTTGCATACTTCATCAGATATGAAGGGGTTCTTATTCAAGTCATGGATCACGGAGATGGATTCTAGATTCAAGAGCATCTCATCATATGGCATCTTCATAGTTTATGTTCACTTCCTTTGAACCTTGCATTATGTCTCCTATTTTGATGGGAAATAATACATACATGAGTGTTACAGGGAAGGGGTCTTTTAGTTTTGGGGACAACACTTTTTAGGATGTCTTTTGTGTTCCTCATTTGATGAACAACCTTCTTTCCATATATCAGATCACACATGGAGGCAATGGGAGATCTATGGAGTTCACACCTGATTTTGTTATCATCAAAGGCTTGGAGAGTAGAGAGGTTATTGCTACTGGGGTGGTGGATCACTCATCTCAATTGTATTCCTTTACAGATTTTGCTTTTGATGGTGCTTTTGTTCCTACAACTATTCATCACACTTCTAGTGTGAATCATTATTTAGAGGAGACACTTGGCTTCTTGAACATTGGTGTTCTCACTTCGAATCCAGTTCTTGAGCCATTCATTCCATCTCCTCCACCTATTTTTCTAGTTGTTGATACTTCTATGGCTACAAATGTAGTTTATTCGGGTTTAGTGCAGTAGGACCTAGTTGATCATTCATCTTTGGAGTTTTCTCTTTAGTCTTCACCTACTTTGACTTCTTCATTGGTTGAGGTCACACCTGATTTTGTGGAGACATCTTGGGCTTCACCTGATTCACCTTCAGAGATTTCATTCATGAGGATTCTTCCCTCTCACTTCTTTCAGGAGATGTGGTTTCTTCAGTCTTTTTGGAGCTAGTTCATTATGGGGGGGCTATGTGGTCTCTTTATTCCCCTCTTTTGGGGGGTTCATTCATTTATCTTCATGATAGATGGTGTCCTTGGGGGTCTTATGGAGTCCTCCATCTTTCATCACTTAGTTTTTTTTGCATCCTATTTTGGGGAGGAGTTTTGTCCCACGTGGTTTTCTCCTTTACCCCGTTTGGTTTAGTTTGCATTGCATTTGTACATGGGTACCTAACATGGACTAGTTTTTGAGACCCATTCATGCATTCATCCTAGCATTAGGTGTATGTTTTTTAGTCTCCTTGAGTTGCACTTAAGGGGGGTTGTTGGTGTAATTAATTATTTAATTACACTTTATCAAGTTTACTTAGGTAATAATTAGTTTACTTAATTAATAAGTAAGCTTTATTTAGTTGAGCTAATTTTAGTTCAAAATTAGGTTTTACCTTTAGGATTATGCATAGATTGCTTTCATAAAGCAATTCATTTCTTGTAATTTCTTCATTCCTGAATACAATTCATTTGCACATCTTCATGCAAATTGCTCTTGCTTTTTATGTTTTTCTCTTGTGGAAGGTATTTTCTGGTTTGCATGTCTGATTTTGGTTTCTAATAGAATGCACTTAGAAGGTATGTTGCAGAGTTTGATACTAAATTAGCAAAAAAAGTAAAAGTAAGAGTTCAAACTGTCATTGTTCTTCTAGCTCATGTTCATGATACACCTTTGCCTCAAGTGCCACATGTAGCAGACGAGAACAACCTCCACTAGCCGTTGGAGGCACAAAATATTCAATTGGATGTTGTTGACCAAATTCAGCCAGGGGGAGTGTTAATTGACAGAGGGTTTAATCTTAATGAAATGCAAGTTGTTCCTCCTTTTGAAGAAAAAATGCTGGAAGAACAGGGTGACAATGATCACCCAATGTAGATAGAGGAGTAACTTGTTCGCGGGTGGTTAGTTATTTGTTTCCTATGCTATAAGTCCATAGCCCCTGTGAAGTATTTTTTGATAAAGTTGTAATTTGGCAGATGATAGGCAATTTTTTGTGATGCAAAAGCCTCTAAATCTAATGCTAGTCAATGTCTTGTTATGAGATGGGCTTGTAATGGGTCTATAATAGGGAGGTTGAAAAATGAAGGTTGTTATAAGTCAGATATGAAACTCCTATTGTAAATAGTCTATTATATCAATATATATATATATAGCAAAATACCTTTTTCCGAAAAAAATTAATTGAAAAACTATACAAATTGCAAGAACTACAATTGAAATACTTAAGAGAAAATTAAGTGTAAAGCCACTCTTATAGAATAAACTTATGAAAGTACTTGTATTAAAAAGTGAGGTAGTAGTATTGGTTTAAAATAAAGGTGGGCAATCTTTCACTCGAACATTAGGGATAGTTGGTTATGTTCCAAGAGCACAATGATCATCAACTAGTCTACCCCACCATTGCATACTTCCTCCACCATTGTATTGATTGCAATGAAAAATAATAAATAAAATCCATAAATAACACTCCTACATTCAATGCTCCATATGTGATAATGATATACTTACTCCACCATTGTTTATGCCTTCTAAAAATTATGAAGAATAAAAATCCCATTATGATCCAAAACATAGTTTATTGATCTTGTAGGTGGCATGCCAATTGTAGCACCTATAATAATAGACATATTTTTGTATGGAATCCATTTTATTTTGGGAAACAATTTTGAAGAAAAACAAACAGGTATAGGTGCAAGTATGTCCACCAAGAAAAACCAATTTTGTTTTTTGTACAAACTAAAATTAGCAAAAATCCTTTGAGGACCAACTACTCCCCATATAATTGATGCATTGAAGAAAACATTATCCCCAGGACATGTCCATGGACTACTTGGAGGCAATAGTTTTGGATGACAAATGTTTTCTATTAAGTTTAATAACCACCAAGTTGTTTCAAAGTATACAAAGGTTGCAACTAAAGTACTCACCACCTGTAAAGTCAATTAAATATTTTACAATTTTAATGTATAAATCATTATAGCATCTCCATTTTTCAAATACATAATACTACAAGTATGAAACTTGTACACAAGTATATATTAATATAGACTCTACCTTTATATGATTATTCTACTTAAAATATATATTCAACAAAAGTATATTGGATGAAGGAACATTTCTTATAAAATTCAAAAATATTTATTTTCTAATATAAAGTAAAATGCATGGATTATAGAAGAAAAAATATTATCTTTGATATGTTTAGTAAAAATATTTTTAATATTAGTAATTTTATTAATATATTATAATAAAATAAATAATTACAAACATAATAAACGTAAATTAAGAGAAATTAAAATGTTGTATTTTTTATATTGATTAATACATTTGTTAATAAGTTAATTAAAAAAATTATAACATCACAAAAAAATCTACATAAAGAACCTTTAAAAAATGATTATATAATTATTTTTTACATTTCATCCACAAATCCTACTAAATAAAAATATATATTCTTTCTTAAATTTTTTACAAAATATCTTATTATTATTATTTTAATATTTATGATTTTGGAAAGGTTAGTTAAATAAAAATCATGAGGCCAACAAGAAGATGTTAGGGTTTCTATCCATTAAATATAATCCCACGTTTGATGTTATGGAGCGTACAATATAATTATAGAAGGGATTGTATAAACAAGTAGGGGAGAGGGGGTGACAGTGGTGTGGGGTCATATAGTGGGGACAAAAGTATTCCTCTGTGGACCCCATAGTGGAGCACCTTAAAGACAACAAAAGTAGTTGAATCATTGTACTGTGAAAAACTGTATTATAATTGGTTTATATTTATCCCAAACACAAATACTTATTCACAATCTTACATGTCAGAGAATAATCAAAGCCCATTTGACACCACCATCATATAATCCAAATTGCTTGTTAATGACCCATAGCATGAAAACATGCAACCAAAATATAAAACTAGTATAATCCACACTCCCCTTAAATATCACCACTTGCATTACATCAACGCCAGTATTTTCAAATATTTGATGCCATGAGAACAACTAAGAGCCAAGACTGTCCCATCACCAAATCCAATTGAACCCACCCTATCCAACTTTACCAGCAACACAACACTCAAAGGAAAATCAAACATTTAGATGTCCTATCGGTCAAATCCCAGTGCACAACTACTAGTGTCTTCTCCTATTTTTCCACCTACAACCACCAAAACAATGGTGTTAAAGCCACCAAAATCACCTAAGAAGCAAACAAACATTGCATGCCACAAATACATAAAAACTCTGCATTTGAAGGCATCAAAACAAGTTTTCAAATTTGAAAAAGGAGGACAAAAAATAAAGACTCCATACCAAATCAACATTGAACATATAAAGAGATTTACATATTCAAAAATTCATTACTCAATCTTTGCCAATTTCCATTTAGCACATCTCACTTGCATATTCATATCTACATTTTCCTAGAGACAGTGGAAGAAAGAGCAAAAGCAACAACACCACGCTATCAAGTTATAGGTATTCAATTACTACTAATTCTTTATGCCGATGAATGCCAATTTGTTGTATGCTACACAAATGTTTCTCACAAAATTTGTAAATATATGGGGTTTCACCCCGATACTCTTTATATTGGGGTTTACATTTATATTCTTTATGCCTTGGAATGCCAATATGTTTTATGCAACATAAATTTTTGTCACAATAACCTGTAACTCAATATCTGGGATTTCAAATTACTATATTTATGAATGTTAGGTCATTTCAGTTTAATTTTTGGGTTTTTTTATATTCTATATGTCTAGGAATATAGATCAATTGTATGCATTGTAAATGTTTGTCACCCACTACCCTGTAACTCAATATTTGGGGTTTCAACTTATACTTTTTATGGATGGACCAATGCATTTTTTGTTCCTTACACTATGATTCTTACACCCTATCTGCTCTAAGTGTACAAGACCAGGTCATTTTTGTTCCTTACAATGTTGAATGATTTGATTTTAATTGGATTTACATTACCTATATAGAGTCTCAACTTTACAATTAATGTGTCATATACTTCACAAACCAATTATCAGTATGCATCACCATTGAAATAAAAAAACAGTGTGGTAGATCATCTGTATAAATCAATTTCAATCTTGAACGTATTATCCATTTATTTTTAATCTATGACCATATGTTTTTGTCATGCTAGAATGCACGAAATTTACATATTTTTCCTATAAACTAAGTTCTCCTAATTTAAAATTATTTAATTTTAGATGCACAGTGCCTCCCTATTGCTAAGCATAATCAACTTTTCTATTCTCTATGTCCAAAAAAAAAAGCCCCAGTTCAAAAAGTTATCCCTTACATAGTGAACATAAAAGCGTGAACAATGTGTCTGAGACTTTTTAAAGAATAAATTCATCTTTTTTGTGGGGTTTAGCAATGATTGTGAAAATATTTTTCCTTCATACATACCAACGAAAAGATTGGATAACTTGGAGCATTTTATGGTCACTAGCAATGTAATTGAGAGCTCTATTGTTTTCAATGTGTAATTTTTTTATATTAAGGTGAATTTACACAAAGTTTTTTCAAGTCAATTAATTATCATTAACAATTACATAGTCTAGATGTGAAAAATGGTGTGAGCAAGAGAAACTAGAGACATGTGAGTGAATAAAAATAGGAAAAGATGAGCAAACAAATAGGAGAAATTCTATAGTGTGGCATCTAAAAACCAACTTGAAAGGAGCTAGGATGGAGCAATAGGGAGGTCTAGAGATTGGTTGGCACTGGATCAAGAATAAGAGAGATAAAGAAGGGTACAAATATACCAAGAGTCTAAGTCAAATTAACGAATTGAAAAAAATTGGGAATGGTGAAGTTCTTTTACCCCTATAAGTAGACCATGCATAGTGGAAGGTTTTTGCGAGATTTCTACTCCACAAGGACTAAATTCTAGAGGAAGGAGAAATATTTGAGTCAAGAAAGGTTGGGAAAATGTCCAATTTTTAGTAGGAGGAAATGATGCTCTAATGTTGCATCAAGAGCCAACTCTATCCTATTGGACCAAAGGGAAAAATCCATGAATATTGTATTGAGAACGATACATAGACAACCACAAATACTATCTTTCTATTGTGAGATGTGTGAGCTAGTAAGCTTGGATGGGAATTAACCTAGCTAATAGTTAAGAAGTATGATAAACTACTTGTGGATATGAAAGGATATCATGTTAAATTTGATAGTATCCTTGATTGTTGATATTAATCTATTTTGATTAATACCAACCACAACCTGTAGTAATCCTATGCGATTTGAGAGTTGATTAATACCAACCACATCTTGTAGTAATCCTATGTGATTTGAGAGTGCATATCATAGAGAAATTGAAGACACTCAGAAAAGTAGAAGGGGTGTCCCTACCTTCATGAGAATGTACAAAACTCAATTAGAAAAATAAAACATGGGAGCTTTAATAACATGATATATGTAATAGATGGCAGGGATGAGGACGTGTCTGAGGATGAGGAGGAGGAGTATGTTAGAATTCCCCACTCCATTCCTGATATCAACAAAGTACAGAAAGAGGACTCGACTTCCCAATCTTCAGACCCGCTATACAAGGAACGTGTTGATACTGTGAAGGTTGTCAATGATGGGGAGGAATGTTGTGTGTTGCAAAAGAGAATGGATAGTATCCTTGATTGTTGATATTAATTCTATGATTGATATTTTGATTAATACCAACCACATCTTGTAGTAATCCTATGTGATTTGAGATTTGATTAATACCAACCACATCTTGTAGTAATCCTATGTGATTTGAGAGTGCATATCATAGAGAAATTGAAGACACTAAGAAAAGTAGAAGGGGTGTCCCTACTTTCATGAGGGTGTAATAAACTCAATCAGGAAAATAAAACATGGGAACTTTAATAACATGATATATGTAATAGATGGTAGGGATGAGGACGTGTCTCAGGACTAGGAGGAGGAGTATGTTGGAGGTCCCCACTCCATTCCTAATATCAACAAAGTGTAGAAAGAGGACTCAACTTCCCAGTCTTCGGACCTACTGGACGAGGAATGTGTTGATACTATGAAGGCTGAAAATGATGGGGAGGAGCGTCATGTGTTGCAAAAGAGAATGGATAGTTTGGACAAGCAATTTTGTGGCTTGACCCGTTTTACTGTTAAGGTGGTTCATTTTGTTAGCAACACTCTGTTTGCGGTGATCAAGGATGAATTGCACAGGAAGAATTCTGATGAAGACCAGGAATGGGTTGGGGATGATGTTGTCGATCTCCTGTCAAAGAACTAGGAAAATTCCAGTTAGTTGTTGTTTTATCTGTTGTTGATCTACTGTCTGTGTTTTCTTTTTGGCTTAGTTTCTATGGTTTTTGGACTTGAACTTCTCGGCCCTTGTGCCCCTATGTGTTAAGGGTACAAAACCCTATAAATTTTTCTTACCTTATAAAAAATATGATATATGTAATTCAGATAAGCTACTACATACATTATCTAGAATCAATTTGTGTAGTAAGTGATAATTAGTAAAATGCACAATTTACACTAATGAAAAACCCATGACTCTTATTTGTAAATGACATCCCTCAAACTATAAAATAGAAGTAGTGGCACCAATCACAAGGAAATTGGAACAAAATTTAGTTTCACAAAGGAAAGGAAAAACAAAGATAATAAATGAGAGGTGATATTAGAGTTAGAAGAGACTAATCTACAATCAAAGAATATGAAGGAATTGAATGAACAAAATATGGAAAGGTAAGGTAGATTGAGGAAGCCATCCCTGAAAAATATGAAGGGAATTTAATCTAAGATGACTCAAAGAAGAGGAATTCTAAAAAATTAAAATTAAAATTTTAGATGATCAGAAGTTGATGGGAAGACATAAGAAACATTACAAATTAGTTGACAAAGTTAATTTATAGCAAGTCCCTTGAGGGAGAGAGAAGGCCTCCCTCTAAAATCTAGAGAGAAATAATTTGTCAAAGAAGGATGGAGAGTACCATGATGAAATTAAAATACAATTTTATTTTCAACAGAATAAAAAAATACATAGTAGAATTAAAAGGAGGGAGGTGGATGCATAATAAGGTTGGAACGTGAGATAATATGGATATATATACATGAACTCAAGGAACTACAAAGAATGAATACAATAAACCCATCTTGATTTCTTGTCTTGATCTCATTTCTTAAGCCGTTAATTATGAGAATGTTGATGATTTCTATGACTAAAACTATTATGTTGTCATTTTGAGTAATTTTATGAGGATTTTAATCCTTTTTTTCTTTAGTTGTAAGTGATGATGACTTAAGCCTTGCATTGTGGTGGAATCCCTTAAGTTGGTGTTAAGTATGGGAAAGGGAAGGTTGTGTTTGTTTTTTAATCTACATGTTTTCTTATGGTTGACCCCTAAGAAATTGTGAATTTGAGTTACTTGAAATAAATGCTTGAACTACCTATTCCCATGAATAAACCCTGTGTATCTCCTAAAACCTTATCTAATCAATTATGAAGGAATAAATGATTTAATGAAGAATAATAAATGGATTTCATATAATAAATGGAGCACCAACATGAGATACAACAAAGGAATTTTATGTTTCGTTAGCTACAAAAAATGTGGGCATTCCTTTTTACCTCATATGAAACCTTTGGCTTTCTATGAGAGTGGTAGGATGGAATATCAACAACACTGCCTCTACTTGGGAAGAAGAAAACTCAAAATAATTGGCTTGAGTAGATTTATTGGGTCAACTCCTTATAAGTCCACCCTTTGTTCATTCTTTATTTATGTTTATTAAATAAATTCAAATATATTGAGCATGGAGAATTATTTAAATAATTGTGTTATATATTGTGATTAAATTATTGTCCTTGACCAAGGTGATTTCCTTGAAATGAGTTCTTGTTAGTTTGATTATAGTCATTTAAAGGTTGATGTAATCAACAAACCATATGTTATTGTCACATCCCTCAGAGAGACCCATATTAACTTGTTTGTAATTGTGACCTAGCCATATTTTTGGTCTAACTATGATTGAAATATAAATTTATTAATTATGCTAGCATGTTGATGCATTTTCTTATAACCAAGATGTTATTTATGATATGACTCTTGTCAATTCTACTTGTTAAACATGATTTGAATATATCTGAAGTATTATAGATTATGTAAACATGGATGATAATCATTGTCAATCTATGTGCAAGATACATTAAGTGTTTTGTCACTACCTAAAGTGCAAGATGATGTGAATTCTACAATTTGATTGAAGAGTGTTCAAGTGTCAATTTAGTCCAATATATGTCTTGAATATTTATACCATGATTTGATATCATTGTAAATAAATCAATATCTTATATTTAATTTTCAATACTTAATAATATTTTTTCTATATAAATTAACTTAATACATTATACCTACAAATATATGTTAAATTACAACCTATAATACTGTCCAAATTATCAAGTGCTATAAATTTAAATTATACGAGCCAATTAATAATAATAATTTAATTATAAATCTATATTTAGTAACCTACACTATCCTATATGTCATGATCTCTTTGGAATATCACATCTAATGTTGTGATGTATCGTGTCCTTGAATCTTAAGCTACTTCATAAGTGGACATTTGAAATCTGCACTCAAGTGTCAAACCTAGTGGGGGCCCTCTAGAACAAACACTTGAATTTTGAGTGGAACAGACCCTAGAAATTTATGAATCAAAATTTGAGGGCCTCTTACATCCAATGTCTTCAAGTCTTGCATATGGTGGAAATACTGTGGGGCCTAGGAGGGGTATTTACATGGGCCAAGCTCCCCAAATTTTTTAAATAAGAACATCTTGCAATGGTAGCCTTATCTCTCTGAGTGCAAAAATGGAACTTCAAGGGAAACTGAGGATCTTACTAACACTGTTAATCTCAATGATGGCAGTGGAGGGTTCCTTCAATAGAAAAAGCTTTCCCCTAGGATTCATGTTTGGCACCAGTTCATATGCCTATCGAGTATTCATTTCACTCTTATCCTTTGTCTCCTAGTTTTCATGACTTCCATACTTATTAGAATGAACTGGTTGAAGACAGTATGAAGGCGCAGTGGCCAAGGACGAGCATATTCCAAGCATTTGTGACATTTACTATGATATACCCTATAATATTCTACATTACTTTCTCATGCTTCTTCATCCTTTATTCACATAGCTGGCAACTCTAAACTTTGGAAGATTTTCTGGCTATTAATAGCAAACACCTTGGATGGAAGTAATGCAAATTTTTTTGATAAAGGAAAAAACAGGTTTTGAAGGGACCCGAAACCCTTTACAAACGGATTTTGCATGGATCTGGAACCCTCAATCAGAAGGTTATCTAAACATAAAGACATGAAAGCACAAACAACCAAGGATAAAAGGGAAACCAAGGCCAAAGAATCACAACCGACTACAAAGCCACAAAAAAAAAGCCAACAACCAACCAAAAAACAGCCCCCAAACAAAAACCATCAAGATTTGCATTTAGAATTACTCTCGAGGGAGTGGAGAAGCAATGCAAATGTTATAGTCAATCAATATTACTTATATCCTGTGAGAATTCTATATCCTCCTACTCTTTCAAATAATAACCAGTGGGGTATAATGTGGAAATTTTGTTCCAACATTTGAATATGCTGCTTTGGTTAGGAAGATATAAAAATGATGGCAAAACTAGGGTTTGATGCTTATCACTTCTCAATTTCCTGGTCGAGATTCATTCCAGGTATTAGTAACTTTAATTCCAGTATTTCAACTTGAACATGTGACAGGGTAGATGTTGATATGGTTGGCTTGTATTGTATTGCTGACCACAAAGGAGCTATCAATGCCATAGCAGTAGAGCACTACAATGATCTAATTGCTAGGGTTTTGGGATTTGGTACGAAATATTTATTGAGGAGACATAAATTGGATACATATAATCTCATAGAAGTATTTAAATTATAGATTGTTTTTTAATTAACTTGATTATGATTATTGGTTTAATCGTTTACCCTTTAATAATTTACAGTATCATTAATTTCTACTTCCATTATCTTTCATAATTATTTATGGACATTAATCATGATTTCAATTTCTTGGCTGCAATCTACTGTTACCATCCAAGCATTGAACCATATGTGACTCTCAACTACTTTGACATTCCACAAACATTAAAGACTGAATATGGAGGCTGGTTAGATCGTCGCATTGTGTAAGGCCTATTCCCTGATCTATGATTAGAATTACCCCTTAGAAATAAAATAAATTTAATAGGAATTATAGATTATTTACTTAAACATAAAATGATGTAATAGTCAATGAGATGTTTTGGATCTCATTCCATGATCTATCACATAATATTTGTTAAGATTTTTTTTAATTTTTTGAATCGCATTTTATGATCCACTCTATGATCCATCATCAAAATAAAGAAACCAATTGAATATTTGTACAAAAAGGATTTTAGTTTGCTTCAAGCATTGGATCACAATAGGGTAGGTGCATGGAAATGGGTAGCCATTTCATGGCCACATTCAAAAAAAAGTTTTGAAAAGTCATAATGTGAGTGCGTTATAATGCACTCGCGTTATGGCTCGGTTTGTCAAGCCTGAGGCTCAACAACAACAAGCTAGTAACGCAAGTGCATTATAACGCACTCACATTATGGCTTGGTGTGTCGAGCCTAAGGCTCGACAACAACAAGCCATTAATGTGAGCGTGTTATTACGTGCTTGCGTTATTGCTTGTTAAAAGAAAAAAAAAGTGAAATGCTATCATTTTCATTTCGACTGTTTTTTCTTCTCCCCGTGGCCAAAACCCCCATTTTTCACATTTGCGTTCTAGGAGGAGCCATTCAGCAAAATTCTTCACCAACAATTGTTATTTCTTCGCAATGATGGCACCACGACAATGAGCAGGTGTGAGAGGTAAGGATTGTTTGCTTTTTGTTTTGAATTAGTTAGTTTTAGGTTGAATTTGATATATATTTGTTTGAATTTTTAGGAGATGCAAATCAACCTGCAAACCCTCAAGATCCTCAACAGGAAGAGCAACCAAATCCTCAAGATCAAAATCAACCACAACAACAACCTCCTCCACCAATCACTCAACCCCCTCCTGGCACTCAACAAAATTTAATGAGTGAAATTGAGAAAAACAAAAAGCAAATTGAGGATTTAATCAGTAGGTTGAGTGATCCAAATGGTTAGACCGCAAAAAGAATGACCTTAGTAAATTCATTGAAAGATATGCTAAAAAATGTAGATTCAATTAGTAAACAAATAACTGGATGGAAAGATATGAGGCAGGCGGCTAGGGATTATTATGCAAATAAACTATCATATAAAGATGTAAAGGATTTAAAAATTACAAAAGGTGATTTGTGCCCACTATTCACTGACCCATGCACAAATCAAAATCTTACCCTCAATGCGAAGAGGTTTCCTATTCATTGGTGCCACCACCAACAGATTAGGAACCAATTTTATGATAGGTGGTACATGGTCTTCAATTACCCATCGTGCAACAATTACGAAGTCCCACAATATTTCCTTAGGAAACTATACAGTTAGTTCATATGAACAAAATCCAAAATTATTTTGATATGATGTATTTTCAGTGGAGAGGTGGGGGGGCGGCTCATGATAGACCCAGTGCACAACTAGATCCTATGTGGCAAGGTAGACGAGCTCTCGCTAGGCCACCTCGTGAGCACGTTGTTATGCCTTCCATTGCGAAGGAAAGTGCTGACATAGAGACAATGCAGGAAATACAAACTTTGACCTAGACTGTCATCCATCATACTATCCCTATTCTACAATGCCATTTAGGGGAGTCTTCAAGTGGTGGCCTTCGAACCCATGTGTGTCAATCTTACGAGGCGACTTGTTCATATGACCCCACCGACACTCAAGAGGCTTCTATGTACAATTCATCTGCAACTATGGAGATGGAGTGGGCAACTGACATATTGCATGAGGCATATGGCATTGATAGTCACGTAAAATTTAGCATGTTCATTGAATTTAATTTATTAAATTTTGATTTTGAAATTCAAGATTAACTAGAAATGTTTTATGATTTTAATAAAATTGCAGGTTCACAGTGTTAAGACTGGATACACCATCCTCCCACCTGATTTTGGATGTTGAATAAGCTAATATTGGAGGTTTTGAGGGAACACTTCCTAGTGGCAGTGGATTTACTCAAACCTACACGGAGGTAATAGAATAAATAGTTTAACTAATGAATTGTACTTAATAGATTTGTGTAGTTTATATGCACATCATTGATTACATTGAATAATTTGTTGTTTTATTTTCAGATGTTGCAAGATGAAACACCTATGAATGTGATGAGGGCAATGGAGATTGGTGTGTCAACTGCTCTACAATCCTCAATGGCTCTGACAGGGGAGGTATGAGGAAAATTAGTAAATTTTAATTTACATTCGTTGTTATATATGTCAGTTAGTGAAAAATTAAACCAGTATTGATTCACGTAGTTTAATTTCTATTTGTATGGTTTATACAAGGCTTGAGCACGCTTGAGAATGGGCATGAGAATATTTCCCTTGTGGAGAGAGATCATGAGATGACGGTAAGTGATTATTTTGTCAAATATATCATTTTTATAATGTAATTTCTATATATTCATGTTTTTACTTCTTATTGTAACAGTTAAAACTTCACCATGGACTAAACCCTAGGAGGAGTGGCAGGAGCACTCCTCGAGCATAGAAAAAATGAGTGATAGACCTATCGCCATCTGATCGAAAAGGAAAGGGAAATAATTTATTTCCAGAGCATGGAGAGCAATGAATTTTGATTCTAGAGCCCTTTGTTGCATGCCTACATGGCAGTTTTATACATATTTTTTATAAGACATATTTGACAATGTCTGCCTATATGGCATTCTCGTAAGCGTATATGGCTATTTTGTACATATATTTCATACTTATATCGACAAATATTGATGTATTCAAACATGGCTATTTGGTTGATACAAATATATTTTATTGATGGTGTTCATATTTGCATTCTAAATTGATTTAATAGATATGAGTTACGTGTATTCAAGTGTATACTTTACAACTTATGTGTATACTTTGTGACTTACATGTGTTCCAATGTATACTACGTGGCTTACGTGTTTTCATGTGTATACCTTGTATTTGTGCATATACTTTGTATTAATTTGTGTATACTATGTATTCGTGTGTATACTTCTTGAGACTTACGTGTTTTTGAGTACTTGTGCTTCCCTTATTCACATGTACATGGTTGAATTATTCATGTGTATAATTATTAATTGTCTAGCCCTAGCATTGATCATTGTTGTCCTTCATGGTTTGTATTGAATATTAATTGATTGATGCTAAACAAATTTATCTAAAAGAAAAAAACATGTTTTCAATTGGTATTCCATGAAATGATTCATAAAAAGATACCAATATGTTCTTGATGTGTCACCATATAAACACGTCGAAATATTTATGTCAACTTTTTGCAATATTATTTCGTGTATACGAAATGGACTTGGGAGAAAGCAAGTTATAATTTATAATACAAATAAGAAAGGGACTCAACGCTGTCCTAGACCCTCGAATAGGTCTATTTAACAAAGCAAAATGCTCTCAATCACTCTTCCAATTGCAAAGCAGCATTGGTGATGCATAGTGGCTCAACCAAGTTGTGATTTGACACAGCTTCTCTCAAATATGCCCACTAAGACTCCAACATTCACTTGACTCAATAGGGTAACTCAATACCCAACCATGGAATCTATCAAATCAGACATGACCAAAACTTGGAGCAGACTTGGAAACCTCCCAACATGACCAACCCAACTCAACACAACTCACCTTATGCTTGGGAACCACCTCTGACCTATCACTTAAAAAACTAGGCCTCTTATTCCTTACAACCTAACCAACTAGAACAACCAACACAAGAACCACTCAAAAGGAATTAACCAAACCAAGGACACCGGTTCTAGGCATCTTATACCAATTCCCACAAGTCCTCAAAGGCCCATGTCTTGACAACAAAAGACAATGCCATGACAAGCGAAAACAAAATGCTACAAGGTAGGCCTAAATAGGCTACTCCACACAAGGAATCAAGTACCTTGGCTCACCCCAACACCCCTTAGACACAAAAAGGTTCTTACAACCTTGTCCAACACATATCAAATTCTCCCAAGAACCCTTGTCACAAAACACTTATGAAAACAATCAAAAATCAGATTTTACACAAAAGCGAGCCTGTCACATAGAGATGTCAGGCCTAGAATGCGAAAGATCTCTCTTCCACTTTCAATCCATTGTTTGAAACCAACATGGAATCAAAATCTATATGGTACTCTTCCATTCCACCCAGATCTAGCCTTAGCACATGGTGGAGATGGAAGATATGAGGGAATTTCACTCAAAACCCTGGTTTTTGAGGTTTTCAGACCACTTGCAGAAAAATGATAAGAACTCTCCTATTCCTTTATGGTTTTGGACCAAACCACTGCCAAAATAAATACAACTCAGCCCTCTTTCAATCCATGTTAGCCTTGGGACTGTACAGGAAAGCTAAAGGCCGTACCAAGTACGGGATCAACAAGTTTGTATCAAAAATCAGAAAAATAGAGAACAGTGTGAATAATTCTTATTAGATCTTCTCCAAAAGTTCAAAAAAAACCTCCATTTGAGCCTCTCAAGGATTTACATAGTTTTTAACACCCTTCTCTAACTGATCGATGCCCTCAACTAACTAAAAACCAACTTTCAAAACAAGTAACCATTGCATTTCAAATTTGTTGCTTTAAGCAACTTACAAATTTGCAACTTTAGACTCCTCCAACCTAATGACTAAAACTAATGACCTCTAAACCCACACAAATGGCTTAGAAATAGCCTTATTACATCAAAAAAACTCCATTATTGCACAGTCATATACAAATTCACAAATTTGCCTTTAAAGGCTACAAAGACAACTTCTAGTGCAAGATTGAAATTTTCACATTTTTTATCACTAAACCCAAAATTCACCCTAAAACATACCTAATGGTCTTAATTGACCTTATTCAAGAAAAAGCATGCTGAAAATACCCACAACAACCTATTAACTAACCTATTCACCATCAGATAATCAAAGATTTAGGGTGAGGTGTAGGTGTTCCTGCACCAATTAGGCAACATTGATCATACGTTTTTTGTGTGGAATACTCAGACTTCTCAACCGTCTTTTGTATGTTTCTCTTTTCCATTGTTTTTATGTCATCATAAGGGATCAAACCAGTTGAACGCAACTCATATCAATTCTGCGTGTTTGGGTGCGGAAGAGGACCATGCCTAGCACAAACCTACCTATCGGGATGCGTTGGAGCAGTTACTTTGACACATGAATTGCAAAATGAAAGTTGCACCACTTTGCAACTTTACATTGCTTCAATTTGACACTTTTTCCATCAAGTGAAAACTGGACACCACAGGAAAATGACTTTGAGATAACAAAAACTGAGAGAGGTTACTGTAGAGGGGCCCAACGCGATCCAGTAGACTCAGATAGAGAGGTCATAAGCATCACGGTTTCCAAGTAATATCCCATCAAAGTTTGCTTCCCTTTTGCACTTTAGACCCTTAAGGGATCGATCCGGTTGAACATAGCTCAAAGTGATTCAGCGTGTTTCGGTGTGAAAGAGGACCATGCCTAGCATAAAAATACCTATTTATACATGATGGAACAGTTTGTTTGGTCACATGAGTTGTAGAATGAAACTTGCACCACTTTGCAACTTTACACTGCTTGCATTTGACACTTTTTCCATCAACTAAAAATCCACTGCCACAGGAAAACCACTCCAAGATAGCCAAAACCGAGAGAGGCTTTTATAGAGGGGCCCAACATGATCCTATCGGATTAGACGAGAAGTTTCTAAGTGTCATGGTATCTGAGTAATAGCATGTTGAAGTTTGCAGCCATTTTGCACTTTGAACCCTTAAGGGATTTATCCGGTGGAATGTAGCTCAGAACGATTTCGTGTGTTTCGATGCAAAAGTGGACCATGCCTAGATTAAACATACCTATTCAAATACATTGGAATAGTCTGCATGGTCACACGAGTTCCAAAGCGAAAGTTGCACCACTTTGCAACTTTGTACAACTTGAATTTGACAATTTTTCCATCAAGTGAAAATCCGCCGCCACGAGAAAATCGCTCCGAGATAGCCAAAACCAAGAGAGGTTTTTGTAGAGGGGCACAAAAAAATCCTGTAGGATTATACAATAAGTTTATAAGCATCACAATATCTAAGTAATAGCATGATGAAGTTTGCAACCATTTTGCACTTTGGACCCTTAAAGGATCAATCCGGTGGAACGTAGCTCAGAGTGATTCCATGTGTTTTGGTGCAAAAGAGGACCATGCCTAGCATAAAAATACCTATTCAAACATTTTGGAATAGTCCGCTTGGTCACACGAGTTGCAGAGCGAAAGTTGCACCACTTTGCAACTTTGCACAACTTGAATTTGACACTTTTTCCATCAAGTGAAAATCCGCCACCACGGGAAAACCACTATGAGATAGCCAAAACTGAGAGAGGTTTTTGTAGAGGGGCCCAACATGATCCTATAGGATTAGACGAGAAGTTTCTAAGCATCACGGTATCTAAGTAATAACATGCTGAAGTTTACAGCTATTTTGCACTTTGGACCCTTAAGGGATCAAGCGATTCCGCGTGTTTGGGTGCAAAAAATGACTATGCCTAGCATAAAATACCTATTCGAACATGTTGGAATAGTCTTCTTAGTCACACGAGTTGCAGAATGAAAGTTGCACCACTTTGCAACTTTGCACTGCTTGCATTTGATGCTTTTTCCATCAAGTGAAAATCCGTCACCACGAGAAAACCACTTCGGGATAGCCAAAACTGAGAGAGGTTTTTGTAGAGGGGTCCAGCATGATATTTTAGGATTAGACAAGAAGTTTCTAAGAATCACTGTATCCGAGTAATAGTATGCTAAATTTTGCAGCCATTTTGCACTTTAGACCCTTAAGGAATCGATCTGGTTGAATGTACCTCGGAGTGATTCCACGTGTTTCGGTGCAAAAGAGGACCATGCCTAGCATAAACATACCTATTTGGACATGTTAGAACAATCTGCTTGGTCACACGAGTTGTAGAGAAAAAGTTGCACCACTTTGCAACTTTGCACAACTTGAATTTGACACTTTTTCCATCAAGTGAAAATTCGCTGCCATGGGAAAACCACTCCGAGATAACAAAAAATGAGAGGTTTTTTTAGAGGGTCCCAACACAATCCTGTAGGATCATATAATAATTTAATAAGTATCATGGTATTCGAGTAACAGTATGCTGAAATTTGCAGTCATTTAGCACTTTTGACACTTAAGGGATCGATTCGGTTGAACGTAGCTCAGAGTGATTCCGCGTGTTTGCATGCAAAAGAGGACCATTCCTAGCGTAAACATACCTATACAGACACATTGGAACAGTTCACTTGGTCACACGAGTTGCAGAACAAAAGTTGAACCATATTGCAACTTTGCACTACTTGCATTTGACACTTTTTCCATCAAGTAAAAATCCGCCGCCACGGGAAAACCACTCCGAGAGCCAAAACCGAGAGAGGTTTTTATAGAGAGGCCCAATGTAATCTTGTAGGATTAGACAAAAAGTTTCTAAGTGAATGGGAATAAGTTTTATGGTGTATTTGTTGCTTCCCCTGTAGATTTTGATGGAAAATGGCATGAAAAATGAGGTTTCACCCTAGGTTTGATAAAATATTGCATGTAGAGGTTGGGTGTTTGTATTTTGAGTTTGTGCAGGTGATTTTAAGAAGGTCTGAGGTGGTGGAATGTTTTGGGAAGGTGTTGAACCATTCCTTTCAATAAACCCTTTTTATACTAGCATAAAATAAGGGTTTTGGTTTGGGATGGTTTAGTGAGTTTCTCTTGAGATAAATTGCAGATCTGAGGGTTTGGATACATGATAATTGCTACCCCAATAAGTAATGGGGGTTGTTGAATGTTTAAAGGTTAAATTCAAATTAATAACTTGAAATTCCCTCTCCAAGCTTTGCACACACTTTTCTAATGGCTTAAAATCATGATTGAGATTTGTCAAGATCATCAAAATAAGGATGTTGCATTGCTTTTTTGGCTGACATTCTCTTGGATGGCTCATATATCTGCATTTTCTGCAAGGGGACACCAATCACTATTTAGTAGGTTACTTACAAATAGGCAAAGTAAAAGAATATGATAGCATTGGCATCAAACAAATTAATGTGCATACAAGTATAAATTAATAAGAACCAATCTGCATATACTTACAAATTAATCCAATGAACCATTCGGGTCTACTCTACTCTTTATTGTGTCAAGTATTGCCTCATGGTCAGAATCACGAACCTTCCGTAAGGTCTTGTTCAAAGGTCTACCCCCATATTTGGTCAAATGAACATTGGATGCCATGACAAGGTTCGAGTAATGAAGAATCTTATGATGCGTCTCAAAGTCCTAAAATAGCCAATGTTTAACACTCAAATGTGGGTACCTTCTAAGCCACATTCCAGTAACCACAACTGAGCCTATAGGGTATTCGATGTTTTCTCCATCTATAACTGGGGCCTCCAATTTATTGTTCACCTCAATACAATGACACAAGTAATAGTATGTTCCCTCTTCATTGTCTTCATTTGCAATAACTGCATAAGCATGCCCTGCATTGATATGTACAACAAATCTCTTGAAATTAGTCAACATTATGAATACACTAAAAAGTAAGATAACGATATGGAATTTCAAAAACTAAGCAAGTAGATATATCACCTAGTTGAACTAGATCTGATACATGGTCAAAGTCGACCAATGATTCCATCTGTGTCAGTTCAATGTCATCGGAGGGTGATAAATGTGAAGTGGGCTAAGATAACTTGTCAATCATTTGTCAACCCACTCCCCTAACTCACAATCATTCCAGGTTTGCATTGTACATGAAGAACAAAAGCATGCCATCTTTTGTGTATCGATACTCCATGAACCTACATTTGAGCTAAGGAAAGAGTGTACCTCACTCGATCCTGTTAGTGTACAACAGTCCTCATATGGTGCAATGTTAGTATCATCCATTAACCAAAAAAAATTACGAACTGAAGATGTACCTTCATTACCTAGACCCATCAAAGCATTACACCACTCAACGATTGATTTTTCATCTATTAACTTTGCACTATCTGTATACTTTAACTCTTCTCATGCTAATGCTCTTTTCATGCATGCTCCCGCACCATGATGCTCCCCCTTTCCATGCCCGGCCTCACAAAAGTTCCACATATGTTGAACACCTGAAATGACATGCATCCTACACAATTAGTAGAACATGCACGAGTTCTTGAACTGTGTTGCACAGTTATCCGACCATATTATAGGTTGGTCGTATGCGATGCCCCTCTGAGCCAAAAACTATAGAACATATGGAAGCAACCTTGCACGAACTCTGGAGAATGTGTGCGATCATCACTAATGTAAAAGTGGTACTCCCTCAATACCTTCCTTTGGTCATTTGTACTATCACATGCATTAATGAATGCTATGTGCACAAATATCAAAACCTGTGTTGAATTGTAATACTTTGATTGCACCTCATTTTGTGGTTGTAGAGTGTAGTTCTCTACAAATTCAACCACTGATACTATGCTACCAACTGGAAAGGTGTCCTTACATAGCTTGAATTGTGTGTCCAACCATCGGGCTCTATGGGTATGCATTGCATACTCAGATAGTATATTGTCACAAAACATGGACATAAACTAGTATACTAGAATCTTCTCAATAACCAAATCACACCTTTTTTCTTGAGACCCATCTTTTGTAGCATATGCCACTATTTTATACTTCCCAAACTCTACTAGTTTATGTCCTACCTCATCTGTGCTTTCCATATGTTGACATGCTGGCATACCCTAGAAGCCACCACAACACTCGCATGAACCATCCAAGCATGTTGTCCTGTAGAAAAAAAAGTCATCCTCTATTTCACATAAAAAAAATTATAAGAACTCTCTTGAAGATTTTGGTGGGGCTTCTATGCCACAATCCTGCAAAACATCGTTAGTATGCAAATCTAAACATATAGAATGCTAAACATCATAATGGTTAGAGAATTCAATATGTAGTCTATAACAACAAGTAGTGTGTGTGATTTATGTTGACAAAAAACGGTTTAAGCATTTCAAAAAATATTTGACAAATACTAATTTGAGGATAATCATTTTCAAATTTACGAAAAAATTGGGTTTGAGTCATATCCAAAAATGCTTTGGATGTGGCTCACAATTTCAACAACCGATTCTCCTTCTTACCACATCCCTTTGATTCGGAGATGGACTTGTGTTATTCTTCCAATACTCTTCAATTAGTGTTCTCAAGGCTTCAACAACTTCTTTATCTTCTCGTGACAGTCTCCCCGAGAATTCCCATAATTCATTTGAATCGGTGCCCTCAATTCTTTGTCACCTGTGAATGGCTCTTGATAAAAAAATTCTACTAATTCTTGTTTGTTCACTTGTCTTTCTAATGAGAAGAGCTCTCTTTGTTTGAAAGCTTACCAAAGTCAATGTAATGACACATTGGGTGACATTACTATCCTTTGAGTGTGAGGTTTTACCCACACTCTCATAAGCATCCATTAGATTCTTCACAATAGTGTCTTCACTCGATGCATTTGATGTTCTCAACCCAAGAGTATTCATGATGTTCCTATACTTTACACCCCGTATCATTTCAACAAATAGTTAATCTTGTGGTCTCATTTAGCCTTTCAAAGAAGAATTTCCAAATCTTATCACCATATCTTCTACAAGTGTGTGCTAGAATCTTACCTTCCATGTGTTGCAAAATATCCTCATCAATATTAATCAAATACTTTGGCTTTCTACGCAAAATTCTAGGTGGTGTTCTCCTAGGTACATACATCTCAACATCAGGAATTTCATCAATATTTAATTGAGGTGGGCTAGATTGTGTACCTTCAATCGATGGTGGAGAAGAAGACATACCTTGAGGTTCACGTGGGGATGATGGCATACCTTCTTCGTCAAATCCAAGTGATGATGTACTCTCAACTTGAGATGTGTTGGATGGTGTCCAACAATATTCACTTGCGGTAGATGGTGTCCCTCCATATTCACTTGCAGTAGATGGTGTCCCTCCATATTCACTTCCAGTATATGTTGTCCCTCCATATTCGCTTGTTCTTAATGGTGTCCCTTCATATTCACTTGCCGTAGAGGGTGTGTCTCCAACTACGGTATCCAAATCTCTCTTACCACGATGCTTTCGCATTCGTGCCTTTTGTGCTACCAATTCCTTTTCTCTTTTTTATGGTTGAGGTTCCTCTTCAATTGGCTTGTTTTCGTCAATCGTTCCCAATTTTTGTTTTTCACGATATGCCACCATCTGAACTCTCTCCTTTTCTTTGAAGGTTTCCTTCTCTTCGTCTATTAGTTTCCTCTTTGTATTTTTCTTTGGCATGGCAGATACTTTTATCTGTAGCATGGACAAACATACAGAATGTCAACTTATGTCATATATATGTATACAAATTGTGGAAGCATACATGGTGCGGGAGCACCATTAAATGAAAATTGTCAATTCAAGAAGTTGTTGTCTAGGCTTTAGGAAAACATCGATGCAAAGAATGATTATGAATATTTGAAGGAATATCATCAATAAATAGGTGGGGGAATTATTATTTTTTTGCAAGGGAGGTCTAGAAGAGTGTTGGGCATGAAGCCCTAAAGTGAAATTTTGAGTTTTCCATGAGATTTCGAGTGGTTTTGATATGCTAAAGTGTGTTTTGCATTGGGGAAATGTGGTTTCTTGTTGAATTGAGTTTTTTCAGACCATTTTAGACCTGTTTGAAGTATTCATAAGATTTTTTGAGGGTTGGATGTGTATTTTTCAATAAACCACTAGTTTCTTGGGTAAAAAGGAGGGTTTTTGGTGCATGTGAAGATGGGTAGAAGAAAGGTTCTTTTTTTTTTTGAGTCTAAGATCTTGATCTATGTTAAATAAGGTCTATGAGTCCACTCTTAATATGTATTTAGTTATTTTGAGTCATTCTAGGTGTTTAGGGGGGAGATTTGGCTTGACATTTGAAAAGAATTGCATTTTTGGCAAAGTTGTCAAGAGATAAGTTAGTTAAGAACTTACAAAACAAGTTAGATATGTTGGGGGAGTATGTTTTGTTCCAATAACCTGGTTGATGCAGAGTGGTGGGAACCCAAGATACAAATTGAGACAACTTCTCTCAACTATGCCAACCAATACATCAACCTTCAATTGACTCAACAAGACAACCTTCAGGAAAAGAGTGTCAAAACCTTCAATATTTCAGAATCTTTAAATTCAACCACCTACAAAATGATCAAACAAACTCTTCTAAAAGCCACTTTTGACCCAAAATTGCCTTATAGGCTTCACAAACCAATTTTAGGGTTTTTTCTCACAAACCTCCCAAAACACCTGTCAAACAAATGATTGATATAGATATCCATTTCAGTGGTATGATACATATAAAAAATCCACATATTACTCTTTTAAGACACTTTCCTCAAAATGACAAATTTCATTGTTTTAGGGCCCAAATTAGCCAATTTTACAAACGGACCCCTCAAGAACCCACCACCAGGCCTCCATGACTGAAAACAATCTTGTATTAGGTTTCAAAACTAACAATTATCAAGGTTCAAGGACCCCAGGTACTCATTCCATCAACAAGTTTCAAAACCCTCTCTAGAACCAGGAAACAAGGGTTTTTAGGCCTCCTTAGTGAAACTCTACCTTCCACAACTTCCCAATTCAAACCAACTGCCTAGACACCTTTGTATAGCCGCCCCCCCCAAGATTAAGGAACCCTCATCTTCCCTCTGGAAATTTTGCACCCCTCTTTCTTAGGTCTGCACCATTATTTTCTATGAGAAAATAGGGTATTTCCCCTTAAACCAACATCATTCATGAGGAAAATTTGAACTTGTTCTTCTCTACTCCTAAGAACATCATAAGTACATCCTAAATGATCACCCTACCGAGTCACAAAGAGCACAGTAGGTGGGATGTTATCTAAGACATTAAATTTCCCTCAAACCCTTAAGTGTCCAAGAACCCAGTTTCTAGAATTTTATGAATTCCAAGCACAAATTTCAATGAAAACCTCTTCAAAGGGATCCAAATGAAAGTAGGAACATTCCTTTATGGAAGAATATCAATTTCACACCAAGACCTTCATTTGTCGTAAAAATTGCTAACATTGACAACTTTTGCTAAATAGGCAACATTATGCAACTTTGTTGTCCAAGACACCGAAGACCACTCAAACACCTTTATTTCATCCCTAATACAACTTCTAGACTCTTGTCTTGCACTTCCATTTACAATTTGAATAATTTGCCTTCAAAGATTATATGGAAAAAATGATAATTTTCTGAAGCAAGAGTGCATACTTGCACATTTGATCACCAAACTCACAAAATCCCTAAAAACATGAAAGATTGGTCTATTTAGACCTTATTTTCAATAAAAGCTATGAAAAAGCATCTAAAAATTCTTTAAATCACCCAAATACCTTAAAACAAATTGTCACCAAAGTAGATTTTGAAACATGGTTGTAGGTGCCCTTGCACCACGAGTTTGGAATACTGCTAGGGGAAGCATGCTGAAAGGATGAATTCTAGTGAGATATTTGGAATGTGTATTTGGTTTATTTCAATCAATAACATGTTGATTATAGTGTCTTGGATGTCTAGATAAAGGTTGGTAGTTACCTTCCATAATTTGTTGTTATTTTGCCATGTAAGTTGCAACATTGAGTTCTTCAATTAGTGAATCATGAATGAAATGAATGGTTCTGAGTTTCTAATCAGGTTTATGCTATGTTACAATCAATTTTATGATGGTTAATCTATTTTTGAGTTTGACAAAGAGTTGAAGCCAAGTTCTAATGTTTTGTGGAAATATGAAATCAAGTGAAATTGAAGGATTTTGATGAAAAGAGGACTGAGTTTTTTGGTTGATCTTCTTCAATTTAAGTTAGGGTCAGAAGTACCCTTGATGATTTGTGGATCTTGGTAGATGCTATGCATTAGGTTTAAAATGGTAATTGGCAAGTGTATATAATTGTGTAATTTAAAATGTGCATTGACAACCTAAGGTTATAATGACAAAAAAACAATGATGAACATGGAATATGCAAAATAACAAAAATGAAAGCAATCCATAATAGAATGAAAGAAAATGTGTAGACTTCACATACCTAAAAAACCAGACTTTCAAATGGAGGAGTTCAACCCAATTATGTAGCCTTAGCTTCTTCTTTCTTCAAACTTCACAACAATTTGACTTTTTCAAAAGCTTGTTCCCCTCCAAACTTCAATTGTATATTAGTTTTCAATGGAATTCAAACTTGAATATGTCTTTCAATGTGGATACTCTGCTATTTCATGCAAAGGTGGTAGAAAGATCATGGAAAAGGTGGTAGAATGTGAATAACATGCTTGCACACTTCACAACATCATCAAAAATCTACTTTTTGTCGGACCACATGCAGAACTAGAAGAATATGCAGAATGTGGGCCTTGATATCACAGGTATATTGAGTTTTTTTACCGTTTTTAGGGGAAGATAAAATGTGCTCACATTAGAACACGAGCTCGTTATTTCTTGCTAAAACGGTAACATCTCTACTTATTCAAAACACGCTCGTGTTATATGAAATATGGTTTTTTAAATAGATTTTTTTTCTCCCTCTTTGTCTATACCCTCTATCCTAATTGTATATCTCTCCCCTGTACCCTTATAGTAGAGGAGATAGAGGTGAGTTTGTGTGTGTGGTGGGGAGAGAGAGACAGAGAGGTAGACAGAGAGGACAAATATATAGTAGAGAGGGAGGTAGGGTTGAGGGTATAATTGTTTTAGGGTTTAAGGGTCAAGGTTAAAGGTAGAGGGTGTATGGGTGAAAGAAAGTGGGAGAAAGAGAGAGAGAGAGAGAGAGAGAGAGAGAGAGAGAGAGAGAGAGAGAGAGAGAGAATGAGATAGTGGGAGAGATGGAGATAGAGAGGGAGGGAGAGACGAACTGGGAGAGAGATAAATGGTAGAGGGTTAAGAGTTAAGGGTTTAAAGGGTTAGGGTTAAGGATAGAGGGGAGAGAGATAAGAGAGAGAGAGTGGGAGAGGGAGAAAGAGAGGGAGAGGGAGGGAGGAGGAGATTGAGGGAGGGGGAGAGAAAGGGGGAGAAAGAAATAGCGGGAGAGAGAGAGAGAGATGGAGGGAGAGAGGAGGAGAGTGGGAGAAAGAGAGAGTGGGAGAGAGATATAGGGTAGAGGGTTAAGAGTTTAAGGGTAGACCCTCTTAATCCCTCAACCCTCAACCCTTAAACCCTAATCCCTCAACCCTCAAACTTTAAACCCTAATCCCCCAACCCTTAAACCCTTAAACCCACTTAGTAAACTCTCTACCCTAATCCATCAACCCTCTTGACCCTTAATCCCTCATTTCTTAAACCCTTGAACACTCAACCCTAAACCCTCAACCCTTAAACCCTCAATTCTTAATCCCTCAACCCTTAAACCCTAATCCCTCAACCCTCAACCCTTAAACCCTAATCCCTCAACCCCTATACCCTCTTAATCCCTCAAACCTTAAACCCTAATCCCTCAACCCCTATACCCTCTTAATCCATCAACCCTTAAACCCTCAACCCTCTTAATCCCTCAACCATCAACCCTCAACCCTTAAACCCTAATCCCTCAACCCCTATACCCTCTTAATCCCTCAACCCTTAAACCTTAATCCATCAACCCCTATACCCTCTTAATCCCTCAACCCTCAACCCTTAAACCCTCTACCCTCTACCCTCAATCCTCTACCCTCTACCCTCAACCCTTAAACCCACTTAAAAAAACTCTCTACCATAATCCCTCAACCCTCTTGACCCTTAATCCCTTAATTCTTAAACCCTTAAACACTCAACCCTAAACCCTCAACCCTCAACCCTCAACCCTTAAACCCTAAACTCTTAAACCCTCTACCCTCTACCCTCTACCTTCAACCCTCAACCCAATACCCTCTACCCTAAACCCTAATCCCTCAACCCTTACACCCTTAAATCCAAGAAAAATCTCTACCCTAATCCCTAAACCCTCAACCCTTAATCTCTCAACCCCTATACTCTCTACCCTATACATTGGACCCCCAACCCTATATCCTATACCCTCAACCCTCCACCCTCAACCTTAAACCCTCAATCTTCAACCCTCAACCCTCAACCCTTAAACCCTATACCCTATACATTAAACCGTCTACCCTTAATCCCTCAACCCTCAATCCTTAAAATCTAAACCCTCAACCCCTATAACCTCTACCCTTTACATTGGACCCTGAACCTAATCCTTCAACCATATACCCTCAAACCTAAACCCTAAACCCTTTACCCTCAACCAGGTAAACCCTTAACCCTAAACCCTTAAACCTTCTACCCTATACCCTCAACCCAATACCCTCTACCATCGACCCTATTCCCTCAACCCTCAACCATTCAACCCTAATACCCTAGAAACCATCAACCCTATAGATTCTCCACTCTAGTCCCTCAACCCTATACCATCAACCCCTATCGCTTTCTCTCTATCTATACATCTCACCTCTCCCTCCCTCCTACCCTCTTTAATTGTCTCTATCTACCCTCTCCCTCTTTCTACGTACCTCTCGTTCAATCAATCCCTACCACCCTCTCTCGCTCCCTCTATCCATCTCTCTCTATGTCCCTCCCACTCTCTCCCACTCTCTCCCACTCCCTCTCTCTCCCTCTCTCTCATGTCTCTCCTTACCACCCCCTCTCTCTCTCAGGTCTCTCCCTCTGGCAACCTACCTAGGTAACTCTCTCTTTATCTCTCTCCCCTCTCTCTATCTATCCCTCCCACCCTACCTAGATAAGTCCCTCTCACTCCACCCCCCTCTTTCTCTACCTCTATCAAGTCACTCCCTCCCACACCCTCTCCCTCTCTCATGTCTCTCACTCACACTCCCTCTCTCTCCTACTCCCTCTCTCTCACACTCCCTATCATACCTATCTCTCAAGTCTCTCCCTCCCACCCCCTCACACTCTCAAGTCTCTCCCTTTGGCACCCTACCTACATAACTCTCTCTTTCTCTCTGTCTCTCTCTCCCCTCTCTCTCTCTCCCTCTCTCTCAATTCTCTCTCTCCCACCCCCCTCTCTCTCTCGCTTCCTCCCTCCCACCCTACCTAGCTAAGTCCCTCTCACTCCAACCCCTTCTCTCCCACTCCCTCTCTCTTCCACCCCCTCTCCCTCTCTCCAGACTCTCTCTCTCTAAATTCTCCCTCCCTCTAAAGACATACGTAAATACATACATACTTACATACATAATACATATGTGCATACAATCCTACATCCATACAAGCATACATACATACATGTGTAGATACAATCTTACATATATATAGGCATACATACAATATACATGCATTGATACATACAAGCACACATACATATATACATACATGCATACATGCATACATACATGGCATACAAGCATACATGTACATACAAACATACAAATATATCAACATACATTCAATAGGCTGGCATTTAACATAAAGGAGGACATAACACGAGCGCGTTATAACATGCTCGCGTTATGTCTTAGTTGACATGTTTCTTGCAGAAGCAAAAAACCATGTCAAAACTGAGATATAACGTGAGCGCGTTATAGCACGCTCGCATTATATCTTGCTTTGGGAATCTTCGAGCCTTAGGATTGGTTTCTGCCTTGGAATACCAACCCAAAGATTTGGAGGGCATTCCCAACGACCAGAAAAGTGTTTTTTTTACAAAATCTACCATATTTCACATAATCGAGTTCATGCTCACCATCAGGATTGCATGTGGTTCAATATTGAAAAAATCGAACACATGGGTAATGTTGGGTTCTCTCTTAGCTATCCAAAGATGTAATTTTTTTCACTTTCTGACAATGTTAAGCCTTGTATCCATAATTTCTTTTGTTTGTATGTCTCTTTTTTACCAAAAAGCAGTGTTTGGTTTTTTTTTTCGTTATAAATTAACCATTCATCGAATTTTCAAATAAATTACATTTTTAGAAACTAAACTCCATTCTACAATTTTTATTTTTAAAAAAAAATTAAATTAGTTTCCAAAATTTGTAGGGGTAGCACGCCCAAAATTCTATTTTTCAGGAAGTGTCCACTTCGAAAATTAGTAAAAAATCAAATATTCATTAAAAAATTATCAGAAAAATCATGCATCAACTACATATTGTTAGCTAGCTTCTGACCGTTGTGAATTTAAAAAAACTATAAAAAAATTCACCGTACGAGGGTTGTACAAGAGTTGTTATTTTATATTTTTTTGACAAAAAATCACCAATTTGTGTACGTCCCTCTTTTGAACCCCTTAATCTCGACCATTTTAAACATAAATTAGTAGTTTAGAAAGTAGACTTGGAGCACTTCGATCCTTGTTTTTGTTTAATCTCAAAATTTTGAGTGTAACTATCCTCAATTTCACATTCAAGGTTAGTATTTCCTGATTTCAGAAAAAAAATGGCCACTTAAGTCCCCTTTTTGGGAACCATCTTGGTGCACTTACCCAATAAATGAACCTAATCTACGGGCAAGTATAGGATACAGTCTTGGAGTTATGCCCCCGATAGATGCTCTCTTCCCTTTGGAAATCGCACCACATTGCTACCCATTACCAACTCCTTTCACATGTTGTTATTGTAGCAAAGCTCAAGAAAAACGAGGCAAGCTTCATAATTTTCTTCAATGATCTTCATTCTTTCTAAAGGTGGCGTTTTTTGTTCATAATAGGGAAACCTGAGGACGCGTCCCCCCCTCCCCTAAAATGCTCTATCCCTGTCCCCGAGATGTCTCGGGTACAGGGGGACGGTAGGGGACCGTCCCTTTTTTTACAAAAAAATAGGAAATGTTCCTGAAACGGGGGGACATCGTTGACCAAATGGGGATGGCTGACCGGTCTCAAGGACGGCCAGGGGATGGCTATGAGACGCCTTAGCCGTCCCCCAACCGTCCCCCAGCAGTCCCCCACGTCAAAGCATGTTTTAAAAATAATAAAAAATATATATAATAGTATTCAGTTTTCTGGTTTATGAGTTGTTTGTTTAAATTATTTTCATATATCTTTCACAATATTTGGAACACTCACAAGATAAATATTTGATGCTTTATTAGAGATATATAAAAATAACAAAAAATTATTCCAAAAGTGTGTAAACTTGAATTTATTTGCTTGTTGTTCACTAACAAGTTTTAGAGACAAAGACCTAGGATTTTGACTTTTTTAAACAATTCTTTACAATTGAAAATAGGCTGAATATTAAGGCAATTTGATGCCCAAAACTCCTTGAGTGCAGCAATTGTCCCCACATTTAACTGCCAAATCCATATCAAACAATACACCAGCATTGAATTTACTTCTAGCAGTCCACACTCCCACCAAACTACAATAATTCTGCCTTCAGACGCCTCAGCTATTCATTATTGTTTTGTGCCAAATATTCAATAACCTAGGTGAAAAATCTTCACTGTAATCACAAATGTTCGCCCAATTTGTGAGCTGGAAATAACCTTATGTAATTTGATATAAGTTTATAAATTATAACTTGGAGGTTGTATTATGATTCATGTATGTTAATTCTGAATTTTCAATGTGTATTGAATATTGAATTTTGAATGTTGGTTCTATAATGTATATTATGTATGCTTTATCCATGTTTTCATATGAATATTTAAAATTTCCTTATATATTTTAAAATTTCCCTATTTTTATATAGCCGTCCCCTGCCGTCCCCAAATTTGACCTCAAAAATCAGAACTTGGGGACTCGTCCTGCCGTCCCTTGCCCGGAAACTTGGGGTAACACTGGTTCATAAAGATTCAAATTCTCCATGCAAGCCACAAAAAAATAGTTCAGTTGGATTTCCTATCAACCAATTCTGGTACGAACCGTTTACAAATAGCAGTGAAGATCAGGAGGCACAATCAAGAGCTCTTGAGTTCACTGTAGGATGGTAAGTGCAGGAGATTTCCTTTGTAGGAAAGAATATATATGGAATTAGTGCTAGTATTGAGTGTACTCAGGTATTTTGCAGGATTTTTGATCCAATTTTTTTGGGGGACTATCCTTCTTCCATGAGGAAGATAGTGGGCGAACGTTTACCCAAATTTACAGAGGAAGAAGTTGAGATGCTTAAGGGTTCCATAGACTTCATAGGCCTCAACCATTATAGCTCTTTCTATGTTGCTGCCAAAAGTTCTTCCTCCCACATCAGAGATTACTATGCTGACATGTTTGTTGAATTAAAAGGTAGCTTTATTCCGACAACCAATCTATATTTCGCTTATTTAGCCCACATATCTTATTTTTGTGTCTGATCCCTTGGTCATGACCCTGTGCAGGGATCAGAAATGGAGTCACGATCGGACCAAAAGTAGGGATCAGAAATGGAGTCAGATCTTCCCCATTGAATCTAAGCTTTGTAGATTTTGATTAACTGGTGGAAACGAAACAACAGGAATGGCAACAGAGAACAGTCAGAAGAGTTGAACGATACAGTCAGAGTAGACTTCCACCACGACTATCTCACATATTTGCTGGAGGCGATAGAGTAAGCCCTCTTCATTTAAGCTTCAATTTTTCTTTTCTGTCAAGACTGCGAGGTTAAATTTCCAGAAGAAATTTTCTTGATCGTTGAATTATTGATGTCTAAGAAAATGATTTGAATAGTCAGACTTAAACATCATGAATTGTCAATCAAATTATTAATATGATTTTGTCTATCATTCAATTGTAAAATGATAAATAGTTGTTTTTTTTTCCAATTTTTATTATTGAGAGTTTACCTTTTCACTGTAGAAATATTAATTGTTTAAAAATAATTAGGACGCTTTACTGAAATATCAATATCTCCAATATTAATCTGTAATGACAACATTAAAATTCATTCACTTATTAGTAGTAAATAATTTTATTAATAAAAAATGCTTTTAGTTCTTGAATGGTTTCATATTTAAGAATAATTAAAATTTGATAGCTTATTATTATATAAAATTATATAAGAAATTTTAATTTATGATATTTTTTAATTTAATAAGATTAAATTATTAGATTTAATTAAGTATATCTTGGATTTGTACAAGGATGGACCAAATGTGAAAGGGTATTTTGCATGGAGTATTTTGGACAACTTTGAACTTGGTTTTGGCTTTACTCTTCGATTTGATTTAGTTTACATGGACTTTAAACATTGTTGTCTTCCATGCTACTCTAAGTTGTCCTCATTGTGGTTCCACCAAATCCTCACATTAGACACCACCTCTTTGCAAGATAAATCAATCCAACAAGCTTATATTTGATAGTATATACAATAAGAACATCTATAAATTGGATCCTTCTATTCACGATAGCTTACTCAAAAGGCAACTTCTGATTAAATATATGCTCATTCATAATATAGTAATCTATACAATAAGAGCATCTATAAACTAGATCCATGTGTTTATGACAATTTACCCAAAAGGTGAATTCTGGTTAAATATATGCTCCCTCCTAATATTGTAGTCTATTATATAACAAGAGAGATGAATGTCTATGCAATCCAATTGTTTCTCTTGGAGACAAACATAACATACATTATTCCATTATTTTATATCACAAATTTATGTAAATAAAATTTGTATAACATTATAACAAAGATAATTTTACAGTAAAAATAATAATTTTTTTTATTACAAGTTTTTAAATTTTTTAATCTATTATGATAATAATATTTTGTATAATTTTAAAGAATATGTTTAAATAGACGATAAGTGGACATAATTATTAGTATATTATCTATAAATTTCATTATGTGACTTCGAGAAGAACATGAGGCATGAGCAAAAGCTAAGCACAAAAATAAACATATAAATCACATTCAATGTTGGCAACATCCCACCCACCATATCAACTTTATATTATCAAAATAAAAAAAATAACAAATCAAGTAGATATATGCAGAAAGATTATTAAACAACATTACAAATGTATATAATAAATAAAATATATCGATTAGGAGCATGGTTCCCTTCTAAACAAACATCAATTTGCATATGGTTTCCATTGTCCATTTGCACAATCTCTAACAATAATGCACTTGCTCCATTAGAATAATATTAACAATAATGCACATGTTCCATTAGAATAATATTATTAAAATCATTAGAATAATATTAACAATAATGCACTTGCTCCATTAGAATAATATTAACAATAATGCACATGTTCCATTAGAATAATATTATTAAAATCATTAGAATAATATTAACAATATTATTAAAATTATAGTACTAAATAACCTTTTTTACATAAATGTAAGTTAATTTAATAGTTTCTATCCCCGAAGCTAAGGTAATCAAAAGTGTAATAACATGTTTTTCATTAGCTTCAAGTCAAAAAATAAATCCTTCGAAATCAAAAAATTTCTTGCTCAACGTCCCATATTTTATCCAAAATAGACTAATAAATTTATGGGGGTTTTATGTGGGCACTTTGCCTTGTTCCCATCTTGGCATCCCCTTCTTCATTGGAAATAATCTTGATACCTTCTGGGAAAGAATTTGTAAACTGATTATGGATAGAATATCTTTATGGAAACATAAATGGCTTTCCTTTGCTAGGAAAATCCAAATGGTGAAATCTGTTCTCAATGCAATTCCTATTTACATGACGCCAGTTTTAAAGGCTCCATGTCATACCTTAAATCAGTTGAAATCTACTTTACACTCCTTCTCATGGAATGATAATGTAGGGGGCAAAGATAAAATCCCTCTCATTGCTTGGGACAACGTTTGCTTGCCAAAAGTCCTTGGTGGAACTAGTATAAGAAATCTCAAACTTCAAAATGCAACTTTAGGCGCGAAGCTTACTTGGAAACTATATCAAAATCCAGATTCAAGATGGGGGAAATTAATGTTTTCTAAATATTTTCACTCCCATCTACAAGAATCTATTTTCAGGGCCTCATCGTTACCAAAAGGATCGGAAATTTGGAACCTCATTTCTTTATGTAGATCGGTGATCCTTCCTCACCTTTCATGGTTGGTCCATAATGGTAAAAAGGAAAAGTTTTGGGAGGATAGGTGGAATGGATATCCTGTTCTTTCCTCTTTTACTGATTGGGGAAACCTAATGGATCTTTTAAACAAAATTTGGGGTTCTCTTGTTGTTGATTACTTCAATGTTGAGTTTATTGATTCCATTCCAAAAATTTCTTGGAAATCTATAGATGACTTAGATATTCCTCCCTTTATCAAAGAAGCTTATAAAAAGGATATGGACAAAAGGTGCATTATCTTCTCACTTAAGGATGATGTCCTAATTTGGACCAATTCAAAATCAAGGGAATATTCAGTCAAAGAAGGTTATAACTCTCTTTTGGCTTCTTTAAATAAATCAGATTTCCCGCACATACTCTTTTGGGATGAAGCTTGTCTCCCTAAAGCGAGTGCTTTTGCCTAGGTTGCAGTCAACGGTAGGGCTTTAACTGCAGAGAGGCTTGACAGATTAGGGTTAGTTACTACTTTTCCATGTGTCTTTTGTGGCTACTTCTTAGAAACTGGGGGATCATCTTTTTTTGTATTGTTCATTTGCAAAGCATTGTTGGTATTGGGTTTTTGCCAAATTAGGTCAGTACTCAATGGTGTGTCCTACATTATCCATACAGTTTAAATCTTGGCCTATGTTACATCGTGCTTCTTTCTTTCAATGTTTATGGGTTGTCACACCATCTCTAGTTTTATGGTGCATCTGGAATGAAAGAAATAGCAAAATTTTCAGGAACAAGTGCTCTCCTATTGAGGATGTGCTTATCAAATTGGAATCCTCAATTTCAGAAGTGGTCAGATCTTTTATTTTAAAGAAAATTGAGACATTAAAATCTTTCTCTAATTGGGATGGGTTCATAATTAAGAATCAGCCCCTCATTGAAACTTTACCCTTTCATGGAGCATTTTCTAATAAAGTAGATAAGATGTTGTTACGCAAAGAGGCCAAATGGGTGCCTCCCCCTACTAATTTCTTTAAACTAAATTATGATGGGGCCTCAAGGGGTAACCCTGGTAAGTCTAGGGATGGTATAGTTATTATGGACTCAGCTGCTAACATTGTTAAAGCAACCTATAAGATGTTGCCAGTGGGTACGAACAATAAGGCTGAATTGGAAGCCCTCAGCATGGGATTGGATCTTGCAAGGTCCCTACAAATTAATTCATTAACCATTGAAGGTGATTCCATGGTTATTTTTCATGTTGTTTCAAGCCAAAAAACTCATGTTTGGCAATTGCAATACTTGTTAGACAAGGTACTTACTCAGTTGAAATGGTTCAATATCTTTTCGCTATCCCATTGCTACAGAGAAGCAAATTCTATTGCTGATTATTTAGCAAACAAAGCTATAGATGAGCAACTACCTTTTAAATTGTTTAGTAAGGAGGAATTCCCCCTTATTAAATGAGATCCTACAATGGGCTCTTTAATTTTTTTGTTACAGCTCAGGTGTCTTATTGGTTTCTTTGTGGCATCTTTATATTTCTTTGTGGTGAGTGCATATGTTTCAGTATTGTTGCACCTATTATTGTTTATGAATTGGCACTATTTTTGGCTCGGCCTGGCTGCTCCTTCATGGGTTCTTGCTTCAGATAATTTTTATGGCTATTTCATATGGGACATTATCTTCTGCACTAATGTTATTATAACCATCTCTCTTGATGGAAACAGAGAATTCTTTTCATGCGGATAGTATGCTTTACTCACCTTTTCTATTGCTAGTTGTGTTGAAGGTTTCAGTTCATTTTTTGTCTCATGGTTTGCGTGGTTTATGAATATGGGACAACATAGATTTCAATATTCTATTTTTCTGGGGTAGAGCCCTATTGTTATGCTTCATACTTGATGCATGGCATGGTGTTTAGGCTTTGTCATCGGGTTTTACTTATAAGGCATTTTGGTTTTCGCTTGCAGATCTATTTTCTCTATATGGCTCATGTCAGTTGAGTTTTGAATCATAATATATATGATATGCCATTTTTGTTTTGATTGCTCATTTTTGGTTCAGACGGCTTCTCCATTTTCGATTACAGTTTCCATATATATACAACATGGATTCCTTGACATTTTTGGTTTTGAAGCTATACAGGTCTTTTTTCTCCATGGCATCATCGGTGATTTGGTATAGGGTTATGGTAAATCTAAAATGTAAAGATTGTAAGTATCCCTATCCTTTCGAAAATGAAAAACTTGGTCAGATTTTTGTCTTCGATGATGAGGATAATGATTCAGTTGTTTGCAAGGTGGTTGGTATCCCATGGATTCAGGAAAATTCTAACACATCTTTTTCTGAGATTTTATCTCACTTTTTTACCATTATCATGGATGTGTCTTTGGATGGTAAGCTGGTAAATGTTCTTGCTAACAAGTTTGTGCACCCTAACTTGCTATATGGCTTGGACCTTCAGGAAGCCTTGGACATGTATTCCTTGGACAATGGTGCATTTCCTATTGTTGGGTTTATTCCTAAAAATTATTTTTTTACTAATGGTTGCTTTGGAGATCTTTTAAGGTTAATTAGGTCTAGCATTGTGAGAGATAATTTTGATCAAACTATCTCAGGGTGCAAACGTCTCAGCAACAAGCTCTCTCCAAAATTCTTGGTTGTAGGGGTAAACCTTCTCCTTGCTCTCATAGATCTGATAAAGTATCTTCATCAGTTGTGAAGTTAAAGAAGAGCTTTTCTTTGGATCACTTATGGTCATTTTATTATTATGAAGCCAGTTCAAGTTCTCGAGTGGATGGGGTGGATTAAGATCTCTTTTGTCCCTCTTCCATTTTTTGTTGGGTAGTCTTTTTTTGGTTGGGAATATTTTGTATTTAGGACCTTTGATTGGTCTGGTCCTTGGGTTGATTTTGTAATCACAATCTGTGACTTTATTTCTTCTGTATGGAGCTATAACTAGAGGTTTTCTTCTCCTAGTTCTTTCTTGCCAATATCCTCCCCTGAATCAGGATTTTGTAAGAACTCTTTTACAAAATAATAAAATATTTCAGTGGCTTAGCCACTTTTTTTTTTTTTAAGTTAATTAAATAGTGGTAATAGTATTTAAAGGTGTTATAATTTTAATTTAAATATTGGTAACAATATTCAAAGTTGAGACCTATTTTTCGTGGATTCAATTGTGTGAATTTTTTGATTCACACAGTTGAATCCCAACAAATATCTCTTGTTAATATGGATTGTGGAAATCTAATGTCTCTAATATTCAAAGCTATTATCAAATGGTTGATAGGCACAAATATTTAATACACTACATTGAAAATACATTATTCATAGAAAGTATAAGAAATTATATATTTATCTTTTTGATAAAGAAATCATAGACTTGTATGTTTTTCTTTGTTTACATCTTGTTAGATGCATTGAATCACTTTTTGAATGCATTTGAATGTTTAATGCTTATTATTATCATAATTTATTTAACATACAACTACAATATATATTGTATACAATACATATACTAAATATATAAAGATTTACTAAGACATTCAAATAAATAATCAAACATTTACTCTAACAATAAAAATATATAAATGTCATGACCATACTTTATAAGCAATCATATTAAGAAATTGTTTTATGGTTAATTGTGTGAACATAAAACAACCAAATTACTAGCTAACTATTTCTAAAACTACCTATAATTTAGTTTCACCGTTAGGTTAGAAACACAAGATAGATAATTTAAATAAAATAAGCCCTCCAAAATCTAAAATTTCTTTCACATCATTTGAGGATGCAAAAAAAAGCATACTTGGTGCTTGAAGAAAAAATAGCTCTAAACTCCATTTAAAAATAATAATTGTTAATCCACAACTCACAAGCTACTCTTATACCATGTAATATCTGGCTATAAAACCACCCAAAATACAAGTGAGTAAAGGAAAGCATGAATAGAAATATATCCAATTGAAAAAATAAACTACATTTATATTCAATAGAAAATACAATACATATCAAAATAATTGATTACAAATAAACTATATATAGGATACAACACTTAGGAGGTTAGAAACAAAACCAATTTAGGATAATATATGTAAAAAATCCCTAAGTAAACTTAAACTAGTGCAAAAAGGACCTAAGTGAAAAACTAACTAGAAAATGAACTTATTAAGAAATATATTGTTGAAAACAAGGTGGAACTAAGCTACAATATTAATTTATTTATGTGTATTCAAATCTGAAAATAAGATTACCAAATCTGATTTTAATGTATGTGATTGTACATTAATCACAATAGAAAATCAACAAACAAAAATGATACCAAATTTACATGGAGAAAACTTTTTGGGAAAAACTCTACACGAAAAAAGGGGGCAAGTATATTATTTATCTTCAAAAGAGAGATACACCACAATACACTTCCTTGTTGTTCTCCTACAACCCAAATGCTTCCATACACCTACAAATAATAGGATACAACTACCATCTCAAGGCTCCAATTTAAAGAACTTGTGGGACGCAAAACCACAATGGTAAACTGAAACAAGAGGTGTTGAAACCACTTGCAAAAACCCATACCCCTTTCTTGGAAAACCAAGAGTTGTGATCTAATAAATTAATAAAATATGAAAAATGCCTCAACATGGGCACCTAACCCATAATCCCTTCAACTTCTAGCATTCATGATGCTCTGGTGATTGTTCAGCTTCCAGGTGGCACAAAAATGGACGCATGTTTCCCTCCAAACTTGGCTCCCCACTCAAGAATCTTCATATTCCCAATGTGCATGCCTAGGAGAGAGTATTTTTATTTGTAGTGATGTGTAGCCTCCATCAACATTAATTTTCCTTTTGAAAATGCACTTACAATATGCCAAAATTAAATACATTTCTCACATGTCCCCTAGGACACCTTCTAAGAAACATGGAGATAAATAAATGACATAGGTTTGCAAGGTAAATGTCACCTAACCTAACATTCTCCCATTTTATATTACACATTGTAATTAAATCCAAGAGATACAAATAATAAGTTAAGTACAAGGATCAAGGCCCATGGCCTTCTTGCACCAAGAGAACTTATCCATGGTCATTGGCTTCGTGAAAGAATCTACAACATTATCCAAAGTGTCAACCTTATCAATAATGACCTTACCATTCTCAACCATATATCACACAAAGTGATACTGAATATCAACATGCTTAGTACAAGCATGATAGGATTTTTGGCCAAGAAAATAACACTTTGACTGTCACATCCAATCCTCATTGTCCTGCAATAAAAAAAAATGTCATTACCAAGTCTTTATAACCATGTTGCCTCCTTAGAGGCATGTGTAATAGCCATATACTCTACTTCAATGGTGGACAATACAAATGTGGGTTGTCTCTTACTCATCCATCTCACTAAACCTCCAAACAAATCAAATACATAACCCTTGTGGACCTTTTCCTATCCAAGTCACCTACTGAATTTGCATCAACAAAACCCTGTATGTCCAATGACTTGACCACATCATGAGTACCATGATAAACTAAACAATAATTTGAAGTACCATGTAAATATCTAAACACCCTCTTAACAAAATTCCAATGCTCTTTAGTAGGGTTAAACATGAAACTACTTAGTACTCCCACTATTTGCTCTCTATCTGGTGTAGTGAAAACTATCACATACATTAAACTACCAACAACATTAGCATAAGGAACCTTGGGCATATCTTGAAAATCGTCATCATAATTAAGACACATATTTGAGCTCAACTTAGTACCAACTAGAAATAGAATATTAACTGGCTTATCGTCATGCATAGCAAACCTTTGCAAAATTGTATCAACATACTTACTCTGACTTAACCAAAGTTTTTTTGTTAGCTCAATCTCTACTGATTTCCATCACAAGAATATATTTTTCAACCCTCAAGTCATTCATATCAAATGTGGGTAATCACATAATAATGTGTCCCACTTTTTAGTCAATATGGACATTTATATCAACATTTTTAATTGAATCTTCACCTTTTGAGACCTATAGCAGCTAAACCGTTAAGAATTTGAAGATGATGTAAACTAGTGATTTGTGGCGATCTATGTGTAGATTCTAAACATAATTTTTTAATTTTTTTTGAAATAAATCATGAATCTTTCACCATCTCCTTTAATAACTAGTTTTAAATAGTAAACAATATTTTTAGAAAGTAGTGTTTATGTCGTCCAAAATATTTTTTTTACAAAGGATAAAATTCAAATTTTTAAAATATAGATTCTTAACACCAATATCTAGTGCATGGATATTTTTTCATAATTTTTTGTAACATATTATTGTTTTAATTAATTTTTGAAGTCATTGTATGTATAATTTGGACATAGGTGTATGTCGTCCAACATAACTTGTTATGTATATATCAAAAATCTTTTTTTGGTGAAATAGGGACATAAATACCTAGTAGAAAGGTATTTTTTGAAAAAAAATTACAATGGTTTACTATTTTTCCACCTATATAGAATTGAAATGAAGGAAAATAGGTAGGTATGTTTGCCAAAATGAAACAAATGGGATGCACCTATTTCCCTAATTTCATTCAAAATGTGTGTTGCAAAGTGCAAATGAAGAACATAAATCAAATCTAACCCAAGGGACAGTCAAGAGGAAGATCTGGAAAGGGGAAAATGTTGTGTACCTATCACCAAAAAAAAATTTTTTGTCCTCACTGAGGACTCATTCACCCTATGGAAAATGGGTCTTGGCTAGGGCTTTAAAAAATCAAATTTTGGCTTATGTTTTGCTTGGTCTGCACTCCTTGATTCTAGTTGTTCACTATCAAAAAGCTGAAAATAAAACTTGTAGATCAATTCTCATGATTTGACAACTTTTCTTGCAACTTTGACAACTTTGTAACTTTCTTCAATTTTTCTCTTCAAATGATCTTCAACCTAAACCTTGTAATTATGCATCAAAGAGAGAAAATGTTTTTTATTATGGAATAGGGGTTTGCCTTGGTCAAGCCCCATTTTGGTAATTAAACCTTATGATGAAACAATGAAACAATGAAACATGAAACCATGAAACATGAAGAGATGAAACACTGATACCTTATTTGAAACCTTGAATAAAAAATCTACAAACTAGCATGAAGTGGCCTTAATGGATGTAGATATTGATCATGAACTTTGATGTGAAACAATACCTTTAAATATTCTTGAATTGATCTTGAACACTACATCACCATATTAGCTCAAACAACATGCATGATGCAATACATCTTTGATATGACAATTGGAATCTTTATTGCTGCAATAATCTTCAATAAATCTTCCATTGAATGTCTTGAAATTCTCTTGATCTTATAAACTTTCTATTAGGACTTGAACACTTGAAAGTCTTATATTGCTTGAAATTCTTAGGATGAAACTTAGTGAAATGACCTCCTATTTATACATACCTTAAATTTAATTCTCAAAATTCAAATATCACAAGCCGACATTGAATTATGGAATTGAAATCATTAAAATACCGCCAAAAACATATTTCAAAGAGGGGTCCTAGGTCTAAGTGAGGACCCATTCACCATAATGGCGTCTTAGGTCACTTACCTAGGACACACATCAGACAAGGTGAAATGTTATGTAAAATCAGGGTCCTAGGACTAAGTGAGGACCCATTCGCCATAAGGTGAATGGGTCCTAGGTCACTTACCTAGGACACACATATTCTAAAGTTGAGTGTTTTGTAATGGTAGTTATGAATGTCGGGTTTTATCCCTCATAATTTGTATTTAATTAGGCTTGGATTTGAATTAAATGGGCCAATTAAGGCAAACTAACCTCAATTAATTAATAAAGGCCTAGATTAATGTGAAAGTATAAAGATGCACCTTACAACACCCTAAATAAGGCATAATTAAGTCCATTTAGTTTGAAAGGGCCCTAAACTTAATGTGAATATGTAAAACATATTACAATACTAAATTAAGGTAACATTAGGCTCATTTTATTATTAATTATTCCCCAATTAAGTGTGGAAAATGGATTATTTTTCCGACACTACATTTTCCCACCACTTTAGTTAGAATATGACCCCATGTCAAACTCACACTAAAGTAGAGATTCAAGACACTTATGTACGCAGCAATGAAAAAGATACACAATCATACAACATCAAAGACTAGGAATATCAATCTTAGATTGTCCAACGTGATGTGGAACACATCTAAACTATTGGTTTGCGCTCACTCTGAGGTAGTGGAACTTCAGGCTATCCACTAGGTGATTCTTCCAATAAAGTGTCTTAGTGAGAAATTCATGCCTTTGTGTTAGCTCTCACTATACAATGATAAATTCATGCCTTTGTGTCAGCTTCTCATCATACTAACCATACCAAATTTATACACTTGATAACCTCAATAAGGCACCACAAAACAACAAAAAACATAAAAGGGGGTGGAAAATGAGAATCATATTAGGCTCTCGTACCATATCAAATCTATCCTTTTGACAACTTCAATAAGGCACCACAATGCAAGGCTCCACGGGAAAGCAAGGTGTGTTATGCTAGGTGGCCTTTTATTAGGGTTCAAGCTTCACAAGGTCAGCAAGTTGTGTTATGCCAAACACTTATGAACATTATACATATATAGGTTTTTTTGTTCAAGGGGATCTTTCTTCGTTTGTGTAAGGTCTTCTTCTTAGGGATCATCATGCCTAATATCTCCAAGAGAGGACAAGTCAAGAGTAAAAGTTTCACAACTTAGGGAACGCAGTGTGTTGCATCACCACTAAGAAGAAAGTCGTACATTAAGAAATATCATACTCTTGGAGGGCATCAAACCCAATGACACATCACAAGAAAAAGAAAATTGTATTATGAAACATAAAAAATGTTGAAAGATATTATTGATGTATGCCCCTACTTTAAAGTGGTTGCTAACACCATTATTGTGAGAAATTGCTTTAAAGTATCCAATGTTTACTCCTAAGACATGAGAGCTTCCTCAAAAAGTCCCTATGCCAAGTCATATGTTTCCAAAATAAAGCTCCGTCACAAAAATGAGGGAGAGGTTTCTCCCAAAAATATATAAGGGATCTATGGATTCGGGGTCAGTATATCTTTGCTACAATATTGTTACAGAGCTTAGAAATCATTCCCCAAATACTCATAGAACTAGAAAAATGACACAAAAAGTGAAAAAAAAGAAAAATCCTTTCGGGTCAACATGGAAGAGACCTAAATGTCTCGACACCTTGCGTCATCCCCAAAAGGAAAACACAAGACAAACAAAAAAAGATAAGTTATTTACGACATAGAGAAGAATGTAGATACATATAGAGGAATACACAAAAAGAGAGATACACTAAATGACATAGCATGATGGATCACATTATGCACATGCAATCACATAAAGAAACATGAAAAATAAACAAAGCAAAAGACTAGTAAGGTACATGTGATTCAACCTATAGCAGGTCGTCCACATCCCAATGTCGATTAGTATATGCGGAAGGCGGGCAACTAGCCAAAGGGAAAACATCAAGTGCCAAAACTAGGACAAGGCTATCTAACCCCTTCCCCCACTAAGTGCAGGACAAGGATGAGCTGAGATAGGTGATGAGAATGAGCTCCTTACGATAAAGATAATGATTTGCAATGAATTTAGAACATGTAATAGTGAAGATGCTATGAACCTACAACTATTACATGGAAAGGAGTGAAAGGGCATGCTTTAAGTCATGATGGATCCCTAGGGGATCTAAATTTTTCCAATATTCCCTTTAAAACATGACAATTATCAATGTGATGTCCAAAGAATCTATGATAAGCACAATATGGTCTATTTTGATAAGTTTGACATTTAGTTAGATTTTCACATTTAGATGGAAATTCGATCATTTTCCAATGTAGAAGAGTATAAAATATGTTCTCAGTCTTGGACATTTGTAATAGGTCATAGGAAGTTGCAAGAATGTCATACAACTTTTGCAGTTGAAGTCTTTGATGTGCATGTAGTTTTGGTTTCTTTTTTTTTGGTTTGATTACTACATGTTGTCATCACCTTCTTCTAATTGCAAACCCTTTCCTTTTTCATAAAAGTATTTGTTAGGAGTAGTAAAGTGATCATAATTTGTTGTTTATTTTCTCTTATGCATGGGAGATGTATTTGAAAATGGGTGAGGAGGAGGCAAATTTTGATGAATGATATGGACCAAGGAACATGTGAATTATATCCCTTTTTTATGTTTAAGGATCATTCATATGTTCCCTATGAGAGGAATGGCATTACCAACAATAGGTTTGGTTCTCACAAAGTTTTGTAAAATCTTTAATTCTTCATCTAGCCTCCTTATGTTGTCTTGTGGGATATTAGCAATATAATGCACATTGTTTGTAGGAAGGTAAGTCATGGGAAATGAAGTATGCATGCTATGATTCATAGGGAGTTGATTATCAACACTATCAAAAAGAGAGTTACAAAACCCAAGATCCACAACGAATAGTGTATTGCAGGTTGACATGAGTCTCAAACTATGTCTCACAATAGTATTGCTAATAGGACACCAAGTTTTAAAACTCATACAATATTCACAAACTCAATGCCAACCCAAAATGGAAAGAGGGTAAAGTGCAATGCAATGACCTAGAGTGCAATGTGTAAATGCAATTTTCAGATTCTAAACAAGGTAATTTTTTTATTACACTATGCAAAAACTTGAAAGTGAATTCTTGTAAATGCAATTTTGAAATCACACAATGTATTGAATTTATCAAATTAAGCTAAATATGATGAAATTGATGAAACAAAAACTCTACACATAGTAACAAAAATATGAAAGTGCAGAAAATAGAAATGCAAAAAATAGATATTTTAATGCTTAGAAAACAAGATTATGACCTGATCAAGGACTCATTCGCCCTAGGGCGAATGGGTCCTAAATGAGGGGTTTGAAACAATTTTTTACAGGTTTTAAAGTGATTTTCAGATTCTAGTTTGATACAACAAGTTTCAGTTTGATTTTTTTGTGAAATGCAAGTGCAAGATGTGATAAAATGATAACCTAGAAAAGCCAGTTTGATATGCAATTTTGTTTCAATTTTCAAATGCAAGTTAATATGATGTATTTATGATATGCAAGATGATTGATTTTTTTTTATTTTTTAGATTTAAAGAATGAAAATATGCAATCCTAAACCTCTAATGAGATGCAAATTTGAATGCAAACTAGACACCCTAAATGAGACCTAATTCAATGCAAATGAATGCAAGATCTAAATCTAGGATGAAAGAGGACTCCAAAATCAAATAATTACAATGCTCAAAAGGTCGGGTTCACCATAATGAAATGAAGGAAAAATAAGTAGGTATGTTTACCAAAATGAAACAAAGGGGATGCACCTATTTCACTAATTTCATTCAAAATGTGTGTTACAAAGTGAAAATGAAGAACATAAATCAAATCTAACCCAAGCAACAATCAAGAGGAAGATTTGGAAAGGGGAAAATATTTTGTACCTATTACCTAAAATGATTTTTCAGTCCTCGCTGAGGACTCATTTGCCCTATGTCGAATGGGTCTTGGCTACGACTCTCAAAAATTAGTTTCTAGGTTATGTTTTGTCAGGTCTACACTCCCATATTTTAGTTGTTCATTGTCGAAAATCTGAAAATAGAACCTATAGATCAGTTTCCGTGATTTGACAATTTTTCTTGCAACTTTTACAACTAAGTTGCAACTTTCTTCAATTTTTCTCTTCAAATGATCTTCAACCTAAAACTTGCAATCACACATCAAAGAAAGAAAAATGTTGTTTGTTGGGGAATAGGGGTTTGCCTTGGTCAAACCCCATTTTGGTAATTAAACCTTATGATGAAACAATGAAACATGAAGAGATGAAACAATGATACCTTATCTGAAACCTTGAATAACAAATTTGCAAACTAGCATGATGTGGCCTTAATGGATGTCGATTTTGATCATGAAATTTGATGTGAAACAATTCCTTTGAGTATGCTTAAATTGATTTTGAACACTACATCACCATATTAGCTCAAACAACATGCATGATACAATACATCTTTGACATGACAATTAAAATCTTGATTGTTGCAATAATCTTCAATAAATTTTCCCTTGAATGCCTTGAAATTCTTTTGGTCTCATAAGATTTCTATTAGGACTTGAACACTTGAAAATCTTAGATTTCTTGAAAGTCTTAGGATGAAACTTAGTGAAATAACCTCTTATTTATACATATCTTAAGATTAATTCCTGAAATTCAAATATCACAAGCTGACAATTAATTATGGAATTGAAATCATTAAAATACTGCCAGAAATATATTTCAAAGAGGGTTCATAGGTCTAAGTGAGGACCCATTCACCATAGGGCGAATGGGTCCTAGGTCACTTACCTAGGACACACATCGGACAAGGTGAAATTTTATGTAAAATCAGGGTCCTAGGACTAAGTGAAGACACATTTTTCCGATGGCGAATGGGTTCTAGGTCACTTATCTAGGACACACATCTTCCAAAGTTGAGTGTTGTGTAATGGTATTTATGAATGTCAGGTTTTATCCCTAAGAATTTACATTTAATTAGGTTTGGATTTGAATTAAAGGGGTCAATTAAGGAAAATTAACCTCAATTAATTAATAAAGATCTAGATTAGTGTGAAAGTGTAAAGATACACCTTACAACACCTTAAATAAGAAACAATTAAGTTCATTTAGTTTAAAATGGCCCTAAACTTAATGTGAATATGTAAAACATATATTGCAACACTAAATTAAGGCAACACTAGGCTCATTTTATTATTAATTATTCCCAAATTAAGTGTGGAAAATGGATACTTTTTCAACACTACAAGAATGAAGAAATTGATGTTTGGTGAAAAACCTATGTTTAGTAAAAATTGAAAATTGAATACATGATCAAATGAAAACATATCAAAACTATACTTGTTGGAAATTTTGTTTCAAGAAATACAACCTTGCAAAATATATTTTCAAGTTAACTACAACTGAGGGTCCAATCTGAGGTTTGAAATTGGATTTATGAGAAAATTTTGGAAAATAAACCAAAACTATCTAGGTAAGCCCCTTCGTTTGAAGGACTTTTGAGTAAAGGTACTTTCAATATAAGGTTTTATCTTCATTCAAAGGTACCTTCGCTCTAAGGTCTTTATGTAAAAGGTTCTTCAAATGTAAAATATTTTCGCTCAAAGGTTAACCTTTGAGCGAAGGTCTCTACATGTAGAACTTCGAGCAAAGGACCTTGTTCGAAGAGATTTCTTCGAACAAAAGGTGTTCTATTAAATCTTCCCCCCTCCCTCCAAAAACTTCATTATGTCAAAAGTGGGACTCAATTTTGTGAGATTACACATGTGCCAGAGATTTGTTCCTTGAGTTCCCTAATCATCACCTTACTGATACCCATGAACAACATATCATCAACATATAAGACAATAATTTGAATTTTATCCTAAATAAATTTATATAAACATAATGATCCTCTTCAATCTTAGGAAATCCCAACTTCAATACAAAAGTATCAAAATTCTAGTACCACATCCTAGGTGACTATTTCAAACCATGTACAAATATCTCTTCAACCTACAAACCAATTGTTCTTTTCCTTCCACAACAAAACCATCACGTTGTTGCATATATATTTCCTCCTCAAAATACTCATGCAAGAAGGCAATTTTAACATCTATTTTCTCTATCTCAAAATCACAAGTAGCAATAATAAACTGAATCTAATAGACTTTAATTTTGTAGCAAGAGAGAAGATTTCACCAAAATCAACTCCCTCTCTCTAGGAGTAGCCCTTAGCCATTAATCTGGCCTTGTACCACTCTAATAGATCATTTGCACTAAATTTATTTTCAAATACCCAATTGCGCCCATTGGGTTTCCTTACTTTGGGAAAACCAACAAAATATTAGGTGTCACAACTATCTGAAGCCATCATCTCCTCCTACATGGCTTGCAACCAAGACTCACTTTCCTCAAAAGAGAGAGCCTACATATAGGATCTAGGTTCATCATCATTTTTCAACAAAGAAAATATGTACAATGGTAATTTGATGGGCTATGTACCTGTGAATTGGATTTTGTTGCCTTGTGGACCTCCTCAAGGTAGGAGTAATGGGCTCTACCTGTTCTTCTTCTATGTGTCCATCCTGCACATCCTTTGAACTATTTGAGCCCCCTTCTTCTCTGTCCTCAGATCCATTTGTTTGTTCTTCCACATGTGCATCTTCCTACTTCTCAATCTTTGTTTCAAAGTGCATTGTTTTATTCTATCTTTCTCCTTTGGTTGTTCTTCTCCTGAGTAAGCTCTAAATTCCCTGAAAATCACATCTTTAGACAAGATTATTTTATGAGTTAGAGGATTCCAAAACTTATAACCTTTTACATTCTCACCATAGCTAACAAAGATGCATTTATGTGCTTTTAGATCCAATTTAGATCTCTTCTCTTGAGGCACATGAACAAAAGTATCACAACCAAAGACCCTTAAGTGTTAAACAAAAGGCTTTCTACCTATCCACATTTCATAAGGAGTTTTATCAACAAGAGCTAAACAAGGAGATCTATTAATTAAATAGTAAGTGGTACTAATAGCTTCTGCCCAAAAACATTTATCAAGCTTAGCACTACTTAACATACTCCTAGCTCTTTTCATCAAGGTTTGATTCATTCTTTCTGCTACCCAATTTTTTGGGGGAACTTAAGGAGTTATTTTTTGCCGAACAATACTTGCATGCTTACAAAATTAATCAAATTATTTGGAACAATATTCACCCCATTGTGAGACCTCAACACTTTTATCTTATAGTCTATTTTTTTTCAACTAAGGCCCTAAATTCGTTAAACTTAGAGAAAACATCTGATTTAGAGTGCATAAAATAAATCCAAGTGTACCTTGAGACATCATCAATAAAAGAGACATAATACTGAGATCTACCTAAAGAGTCAACATCCAGTGGTCCACATATATCTGAATGAATGATCTTTAATAATCTATTTTCCTTATTAGTTCCACTAAAAAATGATGATCTATTTTTCTTTCCAAACACACAGTGTTCACAAAAATATTTTTTACAAACAAAATACTCAAAAATACCATCAACCAATTTTTTGTTCTAAACAGTCTTAAGTCCTTTTTCACCTATGTGACCCAATCTATGGTGCAACAACATACATGTATTTTCAGTGTTAGTCACATTGGTAAAGTTACTTAAAGTAGAGGCATTTAGCCTAAACAAAGTCCCTATTCGAGATCCTTTAGCTATCACCAAACTCGCTCTTACCAACCTGCAACCAAACTTACCCATGCATTCCAAAAATCATTTAACTTGTACATTGAAAGTAAATTTTTTGCAAGTCTTGGAATATGCAAAACATTATTAAGATTTCTAATCCTCCCATCACTAAACACAACTTTACCTTTCCCTTACCAACAATCCTCTTTGTGTTGTTGTCACCAAGGAAAAATTCTCCATCATATTCTTTATAATTAGTAAACCACTCCTTGTGAGGAGTAATGTGGTAGGAGCAACATGAATCAATAAGCCAAGCATCATCACTAATAGTGTTGGATGAAATAAACAAAGCATCAAAATCATCATCAAGGGAATTTTTGTAGAGGAATCAAAATTATTTTTCTTATTCCTTCTTCACATGCCCTCTTTTACCATAATTCCAACATTTTACTCTACTCTTTTTTCAGGGATTTTAGAATGTCCTTTAGACTTATCCCTCTCATTATCCCCTTTAGGCCCTTGGTCTTTTGACCTACCAAAGAATCTTGGGAGCCCACATTCATGGAATTTCTCCTCATCCCCTCTAAAAGAAGTATGAAGATTATAGTGTCGAGCTTTGGCTCTACGTTACCACTACTTATGGTAAAATTAAAGTTTCCCAAGATTCAAGCAAAGAAAAGAGAAACAAGAGACATATATCTTCATCTTCAATTTAACATCTGCAGATGCAAGTTGACTTATAATCAGATCAAAAGTATTTAGATGATCTAATATAGAGACACCATAACTCATTTTAAAAGAATATTAACATTTTTTGAGATATAACTTGTTAGACAAACTTTTAGTTTGATAAATATCACCTATTCTTTTCCACAACTTATATATGCGATTTCTTCAATGGAGACATTGAAAAGGATGAAATCCATAAGACACAATTGAATGGTTCCTCATGCCTTGTCTAACTTTCTCCAATCTTCACCACTCATTGTGGCTAGTTACTTTCTTGTGAAACTAACAACCATTATTCTCTCTCTTCTAGGAGATCCTTCATATTTAATTTCCACATCTCGTAGCTCATTCCATTGAACTTCACAATAACTTGATGAGAGGTAGAAGCCACATGGTATACAATCTTCTTCACAAAACTATAATAAATCACAAAAAAGAAGTTCCTACTATAGCCAAAAAACCTCCAACACTTGAGAGAAAGGCATCCCCTTCTAAACTTGAAATTGTTAGCTCTGATACCAAATATTGAGAACAAGGTGGAACTAAGCTACAATATTAACTTATGAATGTGTATTCAAAACTGAAAATAAGATTACCAAATTTGAAAATAAGATTACCAAATCTAAAAATACGATTACCAAGTTTGATTTAATGTATGTGATTATGCATTCACCACAATACAAAATTCAGTAAACAAATATGACACGAGATTTGCGTGGAGAAACCCTTTCGAGGAAAAACTCCACACGAGAAAAGAGGGCAAGTATATTATTTATCTTCAAAAGAGAGATACACCACAATACACTTCCTTGATCTCTTACAACCTGGATGTTTCCATACACCTGCAAATAACACATGATGGAACTACCATCTCAAGGCTCCAATTTATAGAACATGTGGTAGGTAAAATCATAGTGGTAAACCAAAACAAGAGGTGTTGAAACCACTTGCAAAAATCCACGCCACCCAGAGTCATGATAATAAATTAATTAAATGTACAAAAATCCTCAAAATGGGTGCCTAACCCATAGCCCCTTAAACATTTGGCATTCAAGATGCTTTGGTAACTATTCAGTTTCCAGGTGGCACACCAATGGACACATGTTTCCCTCCAAACTTGGCTCCCCACTCAAGACTCTTCCCAGTCAAGACTCTTCATATTCCCAATGTGCATGCCTAGGAGAGAGTATTTTGTCCTCTAGTGATGTGTAATCTCCACCAATATTAATTTACCTCTTGAAAATGCAATTACAATATGCCAAAATCAAATATATTTCTCACATGTCCCTAGGAAACTTTCCAAGAAACATGGAGATAAATAAATGACATAGGTTTGCAAGGTAAATGTCACCTAACCTAACATATACCATGTTCACATTGATAAAAATCTATATAAATCTAATAAAAAGATTAATAAAATGACAAATTGGGGCTAGGAATGAAGGGAAAATGCACAAGTACTACATAATAGGGCACAAACACAACTAATCATGCACATGTGACATATTGTATGCATAGGTACAACACAGAAAGTACAATCACTACATAACATGTCTGCATCAAAAGATCTATGGTGGAGGCATCACAAACCTAGAACATGTCCAAGGCAGTAAAAAAACCTATAAGAACTCACAAAAGACTCAAAGAAAACAATGATTAGTGTTGGGACAAGGATCCCATCATGTGTGCCAAAGATGTGGACCCCTTATATTGAGCTACAAATAATGAATTAGTAGCAATATATAGACTCAATAGTAGACACACACACTAGACAATGTGTTGTCTTCATCAAAATATGAAAATGAGTATCCACAGAGGCACTACGAAACATGGTGGAGACACTGTAGCCTTGGAACATGTCCAAGATCATCAAAAAATTCTCTCACAAAATACTCAAAGAAAATAATATTAGTGTTGGGATAAGGGTCCTATCGAGTATGCAAAGATGTGAACCCATTATTTAATTTGTAAACATAGTTCAATTTCAATAAGTGAATCCTAAGACTCATGTAAAATTCAAACACTCAGATAGAGAAATAAGAGATAAACAAACAGTGCAACAAATAAACTAAAGCATATACCTCCTTTGTTATGTGGATATGCTCCAATGATATAGAATAATGATTATATGTGGATGATCTTGCTTGCTCATTACTAATGTCAAGATAGCATAGCAATGCTCTATGACTCATGAGTTGTGCAATGAAGAGAAAAACCTTTCTTAAATAGACTTTCCAAAAATATAATAGGGGTCTAAGATTAAAGGATAAATCAAGAGTTAAGATGCACTCTCCACCACTATCATTGAGTTGATATTGTTAGTAAGGTTCCCACTTTTCCTTAAAGTATATAGTAGCACTTGCACCTAAAGGAGGTTCAAGGATTACACATAGAAAACTCTATGTACATGTTAATATGTTAGAGAGTATGTGTTTGTGCATGGATGCGCTGCAAATTCTAGTTGCATGTGGCTAGATTAAACAATTAATAATAAGTGCTAAATAATGGAATGAAATAAACTTAGACAAATCTAGATTTTCTCCTTAAAGAAATTAAGTATTATCTATTATGAAATATTTGCATACAAATTTAAAACATAAAACAATACAAATGAAAAAAGAAAGCTGCCATAAAATTGACAAAAAATGCTGCAAATGTTCCCATCCAATTGTCAAATCAATATTTATCTGGTTTTGATGTAATAAATGATACTTTGGAGGCTTTTACCTGATATTTTGAATGCTTTTACCATTAAACAACAGCTGGTTTACCATTAAACAGCAGCTGAAACTTGTTTTCCAATGATTCAACTGTGATTTACAGACATGAGACTTGTTTCAGACTCAAATCTCACAACTAATTAAGAAAGAGAGAGAGAAGAAGAGTATAGAATGATGTTTATTTTAAAATAACAAAATCAATGTTTAAAAGATAAATTTTTTCTTACAAAATAATTTATTATTTTTACACGTAAATAAAATATAAAATTATTGTTATCAATGTGAAGATGGTATATTTCTAAATAAGTTTGGAATGTTGAATGATTTGATTTTAATTGGAACGACATTATAGAGTCTCAGCTTTGCAATTAACGTGTCATATACGTATTTGACAAACCAATTATCAGTCTGCATGGCCATTGAAATAAAAACAAAACCGTGTGGAAGCTCATCTGTATTAATCACTTTCAATCTTGAACGTACTATCTATTTATGTCTAATCTATCACCAAATGTTTCTGTCACGCCACAATGTACAACAGCAACATATTTTTCCTGTAAACTGAACCCCACCCACCAATCAGCTTTATTCTCCATGTCAACCTCCCTCTTGCTAACCATAATGAGCTTTATTCTCCATGTCCAAAAAAAGCCTGATCTCAAAAAGTTATGTCTTACAGTGAACGGAAAAACTAAATGAGATTTTCTTAAGAATAAATTCATCTTTTTTGTGGGGTTTGCAATGAATATGAAAATATGTGTCCTTCATACAGACCAACGAGAAGATTGGACGGTTTGGAGCATTATATGGTCACTAACAATGTAATTGAGAGCTTTGTTGTTTTCACTGTGTAATTTTTGTATATTAATGTGAATTTACATTAAAAAAATTCAAGCAAATTAATTATCATTAACAATTACATATTTTAGATGTGAAAAATGGTGTGTGAGCAAGAGCAAATAGAGACATGTGAGTGAACAAAAATAGACAAAGACGAGCAAACAAATAGGAGAAATCTTATAGTGTTGACTTGAAAGGAGGAGCTAGGAGGAAGCAATAGCGAAGTCTAGAGATTGGTTGGCATTGGAGCAAGAATAAGAGAGAGAGTAGGGAACAAATATGCCAAGATTCCAAGTCAAATTAATGAATTGGAACAAAATTGAGAATGGTGAATTTTTTTTACTCCCACAAGTAGACCAATGCAGAGTGGAAGGTTTTTGCAAGAGTTTTGTTCTACAAAGGCTAAATGTTAGTGGAAGGAACAATATATTTGGGTTAAATTTTTTTGAAAAAATGTTAAACTTTTAGTAGGAAGAAATGATGCTTTAATGTTGCATCAAGAGTCAATTCTATTCTATTGGGTTAAAGGGAAAAAATTCATAAATATTGTATTGAGAAGGATAATGAGACAACCATGAATATTACCTCTGTCACGACCAAATCTTGTGTATATCCTAAAACCTTATCTAATCATTTATGAAGGAATAAATGATTTAATAAGGAAGAATAAATGAATTTTATATGATAAATAGAGCACCAATATGAAATACAATAGAGAAATTTGATGTTTAGTTGAATACAAAATATGGAGGCATTCCTCTTTACCCCATATGGAACCCTGGGACTTTCTATGAGAATGGTAAGATGAAATATCAACAACGCTATCTCTACTCAAAAAGAAAAAAACTCAAAAGAATTAGCTTGAATAGATTTATTGGGTTAACTCCTTATAGACCTACTCATCAATTGAGATTGAACATCAACTTTGAAATGTCAAATCTGAGAGCTTAGCCTGTTCCCCGTAGAACGGTTAATCTTACAATTCCATGGGAGAGAGGAGCTGCCAATAAACAATCTTGAAAGGAAAGCGTAGGAAGCTACGATTATTAGACCATTTCCAGTCTTTGAAAAAGTTATCATGGCAAGGTAAGGATAGTAGACATGATAATTCAGAGGTAATAAGTGGCTAGATTTTCAAAATAGAATCTTTGTCAGCTGGAGAAAGCTTGAATTGAACTTTGAAAAGTTGCCAAAACGTCCAATTAAAATTATTGAGGTCCCACAAATCACCGAAAGGTTGGATGCCTTTTTAAACATGGTATATTTCTTAATTTGGAATGTTGAATGATTTGGTTTTAATTGGAATTACATTATAGAGTCTCAGGTTTGCAATTAACGTGTCGTATACGTACTTGACAAACCAATATCAGTCTGCATCGCCATTGAAATACAAGCAAAACTGTGTGGTAGATTATCTCTATGAATCAATTTCAATCTTGAACGTAATATCTATTTATGTTTAATCTATCACCATATGTTTCTGTCACGCAAGAAAGTACAACTACTACATATTTGTCCTGTAAACTGAACCCACCCACAGCTAAGTCCTCCTAATTTAAGATTATTTACTTTTACATGCATAGTGCCTCCCTGTTGCTAACCATAATCAGCTTTACCATTCTCCATGTCCGAAAAAAAGGCCTCAGTTCAAAAAGTTATTCCTTACAGCCAACGAAAAAAAGTGAACACTGTGTGTCTGAGAATTTTTAAAGAATAAATTCATCTTTTTTGTGGAGTTTAGCAATGATTAAAAGATTTGTCCTTCATACAGTCCAACGAGAAGATCGGACGGTTTGGAGCGTTCTCTGGTCACTCTCAATGTCATTGAGAGCTCTGTTGTTTTCACTGTGTTAATATGAATTTACATAAAGTTTTTTCAAGTCAGTTATTATCATTAACAATTACATATTCTAGATGTGAAAAATGGTGTGTGAGCAGGAGCGAATAGAGACATGTGAGTGAAAAAAATAGACAAAGATGAGCAAACAAATAGGAGAAATCCTATAGTGTGGCACCCAAAAACCAACTTGAAAGGAGCTAGAGGAAGCAATAGGGAGGTCTAGAGATTGGTTGTCATTGGAGCAAGAATAGGAGAGATAGCGCAAGACACAAACATGTCAAAGAGTCCAAGTCACATTAACGAATTGGAACAAAATTGGGAATGGTGAAGTTATTTTTCTCCCACAAATATACCAATGCAGGTTTTTGCAAAAGTTTTTCTCTACAAGGTCTAAATGTTAGAGGAAGGAGCAAGATTTAGGTCACCAATTTTTAGTAAGAAAAAATGATATTCAAATGTTGCATCAAATGCCAACTCTATTCTATTGGGTCAAAGAGAAAAATTTATAAATACTACATTAAAAAAGATAATGAGACAATGAATATTACCTCTACCATGACCAAACCTTGAGTATCTCCTAAAACCTTATCTACTCATTTATGAAGGAATAACTGATTTAATAAGGAAGAACAAATGGATTTCATAAGATAAATGGAGCACTAACAAGAGATACAATAGAGGAATTTGATGTTTAGTTGAATACAAAAGATGGAGGCATTCCTCTTTACCCCATATGGAACCTTGGACTATGAGAGTGGTAGGATGGAATTTCAACACTGCCTCTACTTGGGAAGAAGAAAACTCAAAAGAACTAGCTTGAGTAAGTTTATCGAGTGAATTCCTTATAAGTCTACCCTTTGTTCATTCTTTATTTATGATTATGAAATAAACTCAAATATATTGAGCATGGAGAACGATGTAAATAATTGTGTTATATATTGTGTTTGGCCAAGGTGATTTCCTTGACACGACTTCTTGTTAGTTTGAGTATAGTCATTTGAAGGTTCATGTATTCAATAAAGGATATATTATTGTCGCATCTCTTAAAGGGACCCATCTTAACTTGTTTGTAATGGTGATATTATTGTCGCATCTCTTAAAGGGACCCATCTTAACTTGTTTGTAATGGTGACATAAGCATATTTTTGGTCTAACTATGATTGGAATAGAAGTTTGTTACTTGCATAATGTGTGTGTTGCAACTAGGGGAAACGTACCAATAGCCGTCAGGGCTAACTTCGCACATTCATGCAGAGTGCAAAATAGGTCCAATTTTTAAAAAAAAAAAATTGGTTTTCTTCGTAAGCGAGTTAGGACCTTAAAAAGAAAAATTTGGCTTGTGGGTATTTAAAATACCTTTTGTAGAACCTGTCAAATGAGAATTGCTAAAAAAAGGTGTTTTTAAACCTCCGCCCGCTACATTTCCATGACTTCACCCATACCCGTTCATTCTAAATCCAATAATATTTTATAAAAAAGCCAATTTACATTTATCAATTAACCTATTATAAATTACATTTGTATGTGGGCCCGGTCAAAATATCACGTGGGTTCGCTAGGAGGTGGTCACTTTAATCTCAACCTCACCACATTACATTGTTAACCACGTGCCCCATATGCTTCATCAACCCATGCGTATGTCTCAACCTCACCATCTGCGCTTGTTAACCACGTGCCCCATTCGCCTTCATCACTGCACCAAAAACTTCTAACCTAACCCCTAGTTGCTGGGCAGCTTTAAGCCCTAAACTCATCGTCTCCCACAGTTTTTTCATCGTTGTCTCCTCTCTCCCGCCGTCGACGCAAGCTCGTGCAGCCATGGTGACTTCGTCCGACACCCGAACGCTGCAGGTAACATCTCCACCTCTCTTCACCTGCAAGTTTGTTTGTAGAACAATGGGCTTCCGTTGGCGTCGACAGTGTTTGAGTGAATTTATTTGTATGGTGTTGTGATAACTGACTGTAATCATTTCATTTTACATGTGACTGTTACAAAATTGATCCCTCGTGAATTATTCTGTCAATGCCATCGAGGGTTTGCTTGGGTTTGACTGTAATCATTTTGTTTTACATGTGACTGGTACAAAATTGATCCCTCGTGAATTATTTTGTCACTGCCATCGAGGGTTTGCCTGGGTTTGACTGTAATCATTTTGTCTTACATGTGACTGGTACGAAATTGATCCCTCGTGAATTATTCTGTCAATGCCATTGAGGGTTTGCCTAGGTTTGACTATAATCATTTATTTTTACATGTGACTGGTACAAATTTGATCCCTCGTGAATTAATCTATCTATGCAATCGAAGGTTTGCCTGCTATGATTTTATTTGACATTATTTTATGAAATAATCACATGTAATGTGATTCAAACAGAACATTGACAGAATTTTTACCAAGTATAATAATGAAATTTTATGGGTTTCCAGTTTTAACCCCAAATTATTGAGGGGTTTCAGCATACGGGTTAATGCGTTTACAGATTTTGTTGATTCTCTTTGAATCCCTTCATCAACCCACCAGAAACTTATAACCTAGCCCCCAGTTGTTGGGCAACTTTAAGCCCTAAATTCATCATCTCCCACAGTTTTTTCATCGTCGTCTCCTCTCTCCCACCGTCGACGTGAGCTCGTGCGACTATGGCGACTTCGTCCGACACCCAAATGTTGCAGGTAATGTCTCCACCTCTCTTCACCTGCAAGTTTGTTTGTAGAACAATGGGTTTTCGTTAGCGTCGATGGTGTTTGAGTGAATTTCTCTATATGGTGTTGTGATAACTAACTATATTCATTTCGTTTTACATGTGACTGTTACAAAATTAATCCCTCATGAATTATTTTGTCAATGCCATCGAGGGTTTGCCTGGGTTTGACTGTAATCATTTTGTTTTACATGTGACTGGTACAAAATTGAACCCTCGTGAATTATTCTGTCACTACCATCGAGGGTTTGCTTGGGTTTGACTATAATCATTTTGTTTTACATGTGACTGGTACAAAATTGATCCCTCATGAATTATTCTGTCAATGCCATCGAGGGTTTGCCTAGGTTTGACTGTAATCATTTATTTTTACATGTGACTGGTTTAAATGTGATCCCTCGTGAATTAATTTGTCTATGCAATCGAGGGTTTGTCTGCTATGATTTTATTTGACATTATTTTATGAAATAATCACATGTAATGTGATTCAAACAGAACATTGATGGAATTTTTACCAAGTATAATAACGAAATTTTATGGGTTTCCAGTTTTAACCCCAAATTATTCAGGGGTTTCAGCATACGGTTTAATGGGTTTACAGATTTTGTTGATTCTCTTCGAATCCCTACATTATCATGATGACATTTGATGGGTATACAATATTTTTCCAAAAATAATACTATGGTTTTAAGATTACAATTTGCAGGCAAGCGATATATACTGGTGTATACAGTCATGTCGTGTAGGGTTTCATTATATAAAGCCATGCAGGGTTTCATCACAATTGCCTTTGTAGATAATGATATTTTATTTTATAGATAAGTGTTACCAAAGGGGGTAACTCCCATGTACATTCAGATTTGGCTTTTATAGGTCTAGAATGAAATTACAAACCCTGCTCATTCTATGAGCAAGAAAATTGCTGCAAGGATGTCTCCCATCCTAGTCAACCATTGCAAGTGGACCCCGTTGAGCCAAGCCAAGTCAGATCGCATGAAGTTGGAGAAGGCGTCCATGTTGGCATTTTTGACTCTTGCTCTAAATACTTCCCATGCGTCAATACGAAAGTTATCTGCTGCAACACGATGGGCACTAGCTGCATCTTCGTCCACATCGTCCTCTTCGGATTCCGCCTCCTCCTCATCTTCTACCACATTCAGTATTGCTGGGTCGAAATAATACTTTAGGAAGCTGACCTAGCACTCATCACTTAGGTTCAGAATGGCATTGGCTACGGCCTTGGCATTGCCGATTTCTATGAATCTATCAAGCCGCTCAACCACGACTTCCCTAGCCTCGGTTATGTCCACTAATGTGCATAGTATGAGCTCGTAGATTCTGTCGTCGCACCAGTGCTGATCAAGAGACAAAACCTTAGAGACTAGGTTGACAACTACATTCCTTATTGTTGGGTCTGGAATGTTAAAAAGCCTTATGCATTGGGTCATTCCTGACTCCTTAGTGCAATGTCAGTCGACTCCAAACATGAATACCATCTTGCTTTTCTGGAAAACTTGGGGCTTCTGTGAAGAGATGGAGGTGGAGATCATACTATCTAGCTATTAATAGTCTTAATCCTGTAACGATAAGGATTGCTTGAGAACCAGGCCCGTCGATTCATGCCATACCAAATCCGAACTAAATTCATCCTTAGATTTTGCACATGTGAATCCAGTCCTGCTTTGAGGTTCGCAATGTTTTTGGGATGAGAGATCTGGGTTTTTGGGATGAGTATTTGTTTGGAAATTGTAATCTGACAAGAAATCCGCAGGAGATGATGATTTTAGGGCTTAAAGATACCCAGCAAGCCGCGGTTAGGTAAACTCATATACGTGGTTTGATGAAGGCATATGGGGCACGTGGTTAACAATGTAATGTGGTGAGGTTGAGATTAAAGTGACCACCTCCTAGTAGATAATGATATGTTCTTTACAGACAATGAAATGTTCTTATCAGATTGTATATATGTATTTGCAGACAATGATATATTCTTATCAGATTGTATGCATGTATATATATACATACTATCTGATAAGAATATATCATTGTCTGCAAATAGTGATCATTGTATTTGCAGACAGTGATATGTTCTTATCAGATTGTATGTATATATATACAATTTGATAATAATATATCATTGTCTGCAAATTGAAATCATTCTATTTGCAGACAATGATATATTCTTATTAGTTTGTATATAATTTTCGATCACTAGTTCTTTCTTAATGATTAATGTTCTACTAGCACTATAGCTTATACCATCGATTATCACAATCTAACCACATTGAACTGCACTCTTAGCAACTGAGGGTTAGGTTAGAAGTTTCTGGTGCGTTGATGAAGGCGAATGGGGCACGTGGTTAACAAGTGCAGGTGGTGAGGTTGAGACATATGCGTGGTTTGATGAAGGCATATGGGGCACGTGGTTAACAATGTAATGTGGTGAGGTTGAGATTAAAGTGACCACCTCCTAGCGAACCAACGTTATATTTTGATCAGGCCCATATACAAACGTAACTTGAAATAGGTTAATTGATAACTGTAAATAGGCTTTTTTTTTTAAATTACGCACCATTGAAATTAGACAGGAGTGGCCACTGCAATATGAATAGATCGATTATTTGGCAGGAAAATTGAGATTTGAAATTCAATCACCACAATTCAATGCATTCAATATGCACATTCAAATGATTGTATAAGAGGGAATTTCCAGTGTCATTTTCAGTATGAATTCTCCTATGCTTTCACTGCATATCCTCTGCAAAATTCATCTCGGTACATATAATGAAAACTAAAAACGTATTATAATAGACTGAATTTATGCAAGCCACCTATTTTATCAAGCACACTCCAATGTTTTTATAAGAGGAATTTCCACGGTCATTCCCTCAATATCCTCTGCAAAATTCAAAGCTTACTAATGCTACCTATGCACATTCCTCTTAAAAGGAAACTTATTCATGTTGGTACACCCAGAATAACTAAATACATGTTTTTATTTATCAGCTTACTGGATTTACATTAATGTTGTCTGTTTCATTATTCAATATACTCTTTTATATTTATGTACTGAGTGTTTGCAGTATTTTGAGGCATACAAATTATTCAGTTTTCAGTCAATTGTTCAAATGAGCATTATCCATTATGTAATCATATCACATCATTGTATGATGTGATATAGTTTGTTTTCTTCCACTTGCTATATGTGTTTCAATAGTCATATTACATATATGTATATACATATACATGTACATGTACATGCATATACATATACATATACATGTACATGTACATGCATATTGTATATGTATACATATACATACATATACATATACATATACATGTACATGTATATATATGTACATGCATATACATATGCATATACATGTACATGTATATGTATATGTACATGCATATACATATACATATACATGTACATGTATATGTATATACAAATTTATATACACTGTTATTTTCAACTTCATACATTGGATCAGAACATTGTGGATTTTAATGCTCCAATCAAAACTCTTATTGTTGTGCATGCAATATTGTAAGGATGATTTGATTTGGGAATGTTACAAGTACCGAGTACTACCCCCGTTTATTACAATTGTTTTACAGGCAAGCGAGAGCGTCAAGAGGTGAACCAAGTATGTCGATTATCAACATACCATGGAAGTTGTGTTTGTTAACACAATAAACTCTATAGGGACATTTTGCTCTTAATGCTTTATGGTATGTTTATATTTTATGTTGTATTGTTTTCATACGTATTTTGTTCTTACAAATGCTTATTTGATTCGAGGAATATATTTAACTACATTGGTCTCTTAATGGCAGGCATGCGAGGATTTGTCCACAATCAACAGAAGGTATTAAGTGTTAATGATAGGTAAAGTATTTGACTTTACTTTGGCAATGACCTAGTAATACAGAAAACTATGTGATTTTATATATATGGCTGAAAGTTAGATGAACAAACTATTAGGGTAATTATAATATGAAGTAAGAATATAATATTAGTATTATGTTTTATTGCAAAGTTATTGTGTTAGAATGAAATGAAAATAACAATATTATTATGGAAACTTTAGGGTCACGTGTAACTGGATTTGTTTGAAATAATATGAATTCTATAGAGGGTTAACTTAGAGGCTAATAAAGCAGGTAAGAATGCAGTTCAATATGGTTAGATTGTGATAATTGATGGTATAAGCTATAGTGCTAGTGAAACATTAATCATTTAGAAAGAACTAGTGATCGACAATTATATACAAACTAATAAGAATATATCATTGTCTACAAATAGAATGATTTCAATTTGCAGACAATGATATATTATTATCAGATTGTATATATACATACAATCTGATAAGAATATATCATTGTCTACAAATATATACATACAATCTGATAAGAACATATCACTGTCTACAAATACAATGATCACTATTTACAGATAATGATATATTCTTATCAGATAGTATGTATATATATACATGCATACAATCTGATAAGAATATATCATTGTCTGCAAATACATATATACAATCTGATAAGAACATTTCATTGTCTGTAAAGAACATATCATTGTCTACTAGGAGGTGGTCACTTTAATCTCAACCTCACCACATTACATTGTTAACCATGTGCCCCATATGCCTTCAGCAAACCATGCGTATGAGTTTACCTAACCATGGCTTGTTGGGCATCTTTAAGCCCTAAACTCATCATCTCCTGCAGATTTCTTATCAAATTACAATTTGCAAACAATGATATATTCTTGACAGATTGTATGTATATATGAATATATATACATACAATCTGATAAGAATATATCATTGTCTATAAATATATACATACATTCTAATTTTTTATTGACAAACACTGAAACATAGTGTACTTAGTGATACCACAGAAAATACAAGGCTGAAACCTTCATAAAATGTATAAGAGACTTAACAATGAGGTTCGAATAAATATCAACACCAGCATTAGGACATTTTATAATCATATCATGTAGTTATATTTTTTATCAAATTGCAAGAATTCATTGGGTGGTGCGACAGAAAAACATGGCTGAAAAATACATGAAACATATCAAAATATTACTGGGTGCTTGTATTAAACTTCTTCTCACCTTAAACATATGTGAGGTTCCAACATAATAACAGCAGTATTATCACATCTTATAATCATATCACAGTTATAACTTGAAGCAGAGATTTTGATCTGATATGCAAAGTAGATCAACAAAATATACTGCTACATCGATCAAAAAACAAAACTAAATACCAGCATATTTAGTTTTCTATATTGCTTGGGAAAGAAGGTGACGTGAGATATCCGCCAGTAGTTGAGACTATTCCACTTGTAGGAGGTGACACTTGGTTAATTGAGGTTTGAAGGCATGTTGCTATTTGAGCAAGCAATGTCTGGCTTGCATCTACAGTCAGTCCCATTTGTTGTGGGCCACTCCCAACTTGCACATTGTTGATAGCTGTAAAGGCTAGTGCCAATATGTTCATCATATCGAGTAGTATAGCGTGTTGGGAGGGTATAGGATTCCCTGCTGTAGACTTACGCTTTATCCTCTCTGCTTGTTGTGCTTTCTTTTCAGCTGCCTTTTGTAGACGTTCAACCTTGGCCTGCTCTTGTCTGATTGCTTTCTCCCGCATTCTAATCATCTTCTCTTCATCTTCTATCGCTTTCCTTGCTTGCTTCTTAGCCCTCATTGCTTCCTTTTCAATTGCTTCCACTTCACATTCTGCCTTTCTCTTCAACATCTACTCCTTCTTACGTTGTTGTAGCTCTGCTTGCCTTTTCTTCTCTGCCTCTTGTTGAGTATACATTTCGATGAAGGCATCCGATGTTAGTACTTGGGACTGCCTACTAAGGCGAAGCACTCCAGAACGACCTCCTTGTGGTGATCCTTGCACCCTCTGCACTGGAAGTTTCAAGAATTTTCTATTTTGTCTGCTTGATTGTTGTCCATCATGTGGGGTGCATGGCACAAACTCAACTTCTTCGTCACTATATGCATTTTCATCTTCACTTCGACCATCACTATGCTCTTCCCAATTCCTTGCAGTAATGAAGTAATGTATCACTTCAACCGGATCAATGTGTGGTGGGGATGGCATAGAAAGGCTGACTTCTTCCTCAATTGGATTTAATTGGCATCCAAGGTTCATGGTTGCTTCATGCATCCAGTCTGGTTGGTTGACTTGAGTTGGCAAACTCAGACCAGCTGATGTAGTCTTTGTATCTTCATTGCAGGGTGCAATAGGAGGTTGGACTTTTGCTTGGAAATCTGCAACAACTGGCAAAATTTCTGGTTGAATGTGTGTTGTAGTTTCAATGCCCTCATTGTGGTCTGATGTAGTTTTTGTATCTTCATTGTAGGGTGCAAAAAGAGGTAGGACTTTTGCTTGGAAATCTACAATAACTGGTTGAATTTCTGGTTGAATGTGTGTTGTAGTTTCAGTGCCTTGATTGCATTCCCGCACAAAACCATCAATCTGTTCCTGGTTGTAACCAAGTAGACGCAGGCATGTCTCTGCTGCAATAACATCCTCTTCATCTTCCATCGTGCAAGCATCACCTTCTGTTCTAGGACTTGGTACATCGTCTTCAACAATATAGCCTTGACTTGGCCCCATGTCCTTGTCAAGGGTTGACTGATCAAGTGGCCAAATACCTATTCTACGGAACCCACTAATAATGTTGGATGGTGTCAAAGCTTTTTTGAAAGTTTGGCTTGCTAGAGTTGCCAACTCTTCATGCCCAATATCGATATGTGGGTTGTTAGCTTGCTAGATGGTTCATACCTCTCTAAAATATGCCTTGAATGGAGCAAAATGTTGACATCCAATGGTTGCAGCTTGTGACTGGTATGAGCAGGAAGTGTTAACAGGTCTATTCCTAATTTTCTTGCTTCTTCAATGGTTTTGAAAGCCACGTGGCTGCCATGGCCATCAAAAATCAGAAGGGCCCTGTTTGTTGGTGAAACGACACTGGGGATATTAGCTGCAAAATGGTCTAACCATTTGACAAATAGTTCATTTGTCATCCAAGCATGTTCTTGGATTGCCATCAATGCACCTATCTCACAATTTACTATATAATTTTGCATGTGCCTTTTTTATTTAAACAGGTAGAACCCAGGAATACTTAACCCAACTGCATTTACACAAGCCAACACTGTGATCCACTCTCTGCTCTTTGAAACCAAATGTGGTACACTCTTTACACCCAATTTTGCAATAACTCTCATTCCACAGTTCCTACTAGCTTAAATACCCATCTCATCACAGTTCCAAATTCGGCTTGCTCCATAGTGGTTAAGGTTAATCATATCTTGAAGGTTTTCATAGAAAGCTTGCATGACTGAAGGATGAACCATAATTGCTCTGTCACTGTCCACTCCTTCAGCAGTTCTGATTGTCAAATCTGGGTACCTTCTTCAAAATCCTACCCACCATGACCTCCCGGGGACACCATTTGTGAATGGATTGGGCCGAGTTGTAGTGATTTGGGCAACTATGGATTGTAGATGATTGACCTATAGTCCATGGCCCAAATCTGCCATGTCCTTGCACCATTGGACAATTTCACCTTCCTCCTCGTGAGATAATATGGTACGTGGACCCCTCTTCTTAGTGGTGGTAACTCCTAACAGCCACGCCCTCAAACTGCTAGGTGGCATACCCCACTTGATTGCTACTGCCCTGACTAGCATGTTGTGTTCTTCGACACTTTTGACTGCTCCTTCCATATCAGCATATGTCCATTGCCCAATGGGTACGGGTGAGGGCAGTTGTACATCAGGCTGAGCATCTGGCTGAACATCTGGCTCAACAAGTGGTTCGGCTTCTGTTGTGTTGGTGGCTTCATCCGCAGAGTCAGGAACGTCTTCTGCTGCGGGAATTGCATGCACTTCCTCTACATGCTCTTCACCAACAAAGTGCACCCCACAAGTGACTCTAATGGCACGTGGTCCTCTTCCTACAACCCTTTTAGAGAGTCTTCTAGCAGGCGCCATTGTATTCCACTTAACCTGTAGGGATTCGAAGAGAATCAACAAAATATGTAAACCCATTAACCCATATGCTGAAACCCCTCAATAATTTGGGGTTAAAACTGGAAACCCATAAAATTTCATTATTATACTTGGTAAAAAATTCGTCAATGTTCTGTTTGAATAACATTACATGTGATTATTTCATAAAATAATGTCAAATAAAATCATAGCAGACAAACCCTCGATTGCATAGACAGATTAATTCACGAGGGATCAAATTTGTACCAGTCACATGTAAAAAGAAATGATTACAGTCAAACCTAGGAAAACCCTCGATGGCATTGATAGAATAGTTCATGAGGGATCAATTTTGTACCAGTCACATGTATGTAATCTGATAAGAATATATATATATATGAATGTATGTATACATTATGATAAGAAAATATCATTTTATTTACAGAGAATGATATATTCTTATGAGAGTGTATCATTGTATTTGCAGAGAATGTTTTATTCTTATCAGATATATATATATATATATATATATATATATATATATATATACAATCTGATATGATGAAACCCTACATGGCATGACTGTATATATATGTATTTGTCTGCAAATTGTAATCCATAAACTACTCAATAAATAGGGACAAAAACTATAAACCCATTAAACTTCATGATTAGTAAAGAGGGATTCAGAATATAATTGTGATATGATTCCAAAATGGGTTATGTTGTTGCTATTATCTTGATTTATGATTAATGCAGGTGAAAAAATGTAACTATGATATGATTAAATGATGGAAAATGCTAAGTTGAATAGCTGACTAAAAATATATTAATTTGTATGCTTGAAAAGAATGTAAATGTAAAGTATGTAAATATAAAAGAGTATATTCAATAATGAAATAGGCAACATAAATGTAAAACATATTGCCTGAAAAAAATGCAAAGATTGAGTACGTAAATATAAAACAGAATATTGAATAATGAATCAGATAACATAAATATAAAATAGTATGCCTGAAAATAATGTAAATAGTGAGTACATAAATATAAAACAGTATCTTGAATAATGAGAACAGATAAAATAAATGTAAAACAGCAAACTGGTAATATAAAACATGAATTTACCTATTCTGGTAATGTAAATAGTGAGTACATAAATATAAAACAGTATCTTGAATAATGAAATCAGATAAAATAAATATAAAACAGCAAACTGATAATATAAAACATGAATTTACCTATTATGGGTGTACCGACCTGAATAAGCTCCCTTTAAAGATGAATGTGCAGAAATTCTGATAGGAAGCTCTGAATTTTGCAGAGGATAAATTGTCTTAGGAAGCTCTGAATTTCGCAGAGGATATTCAGTGAAAGCAGAGGATAATTCGTAATGATAATGACCCTGGAAATTCCCTCTTATAAAATCATTCAAATGTGTAAATTGCATGCATTGAATTATAGTGGTTGAATTTCAAATTTGAATGCATTGAATTGTGGTGGTTGAGTTTCAAATTTGAATTTTTTGTGGGAAACAGTCTGTCATTTCATTTTGCAGTGGCCATTTATGCCTGAGTTCTGTCGTGGCCTTTAGGAAATCAATTTTATATTTGGTTTAATAGATAAAATAGGTGGCTTGCATAAATTCAGTCATTTATATGAATTATAATATGTTTTTTGGTTTATTAGGGAGCCTTACACCATTAACTGCGTGTGCAGGTACCACAAGTTGATAGAGATAATACATGAAGATGTGATAGGAAGTGTGGGTGAATGTGCAATTGATAGCTCATAAAGTTGATCAATGTTTGCTATTATGTCAAAATGTGCACCATTAACTGTTCATAATAGTTTATATAATGTGAAATTGTGCACCATTAACTGTTCAAATATACATTTATATATAATGTAGTTGAAGCTTTGAGCCACTTGCATAGAGTGGTAATTGTAAACATCAATGTACTTAAATAAATGCAAAAATTACTTTATTGTCTGTAACTTGTCTTGTATTCAAAACATATATGTACCAATAAGTGTTTAGATTTTGATGTTTTTATTGGTTAGCTACACATCTAGTAGTGAACATATATTGGTGTCATGTGTAAATTTTTATTGGCATAAATAAAATAATGTAATGACTAAAATATAAACGGTTATTGGGGGGTCAAGTGAGCATGGAGTGAACGGGTATTGGATCATGGGTGGCAATTGGGGGTTTTCCCCTAGTGTATTGGTGCATTTTCTTATAACCAAGATATTATTTATTGTGTGACTCTTGTCAATTCTACTTGTTAAACATATTTTAAATATATCTTAAAGTATCATAGATTATGTAAACATGGATGCTAATCATGACAATCTATGTGCAAAATACATTGATTGATTCATCACTACCTAATGTGCAAGATGATGTGAATTCTACAATTTGATTGGAGAGTGTTCAAGTGCCAATTTAGTCCAATATATGTCTTGAGTGCTTATATCATAATTTGATATCATATAAATAAATTAATACCTCGTATTTAATTGTCGATTTTTAATAATAAAATATATATATATATATATATATATATATATATATATATATATATATATATATATCAATTAATTTAATAAATTATACTTAGTTACAACATGAAATACTATCAAAATTATGAAATTTAAATTATACTCTTCGAAATTATCATCTAAGTGCTAGAAATTTAGATTATACTCTAATTAATAATATCAATTTAATTAGAAATCTAATATTTAATAAGCTACACTATCCTATATTTCATGATCTATTTGGAATATCAAATCTAATGTTGTAATGTATTGTGTCCTCGAATCTTAAGCTGTCTCATGAGTGGACATTTGAAATCTGCACTCAAGTGTCAAATCTGGTGGAGGCCGTGTGGAACATACACTTGAATTTTGTGTGGAACAGACCCTTGAATTTTGAGTGGAATAGACACTAGAATTTTATTGGTGTCCAGAGACTGTGGGGCCTTGGGGGGGTATTTACATGGGGCCAACTCCCTCAACTTTTTTTAAATAAGAACAATCCTGCAATGGTAGCCTCATCTCTGTGTGTGCAAAAATGAAACTTCAAGGGAAAGTGAGGATCTTACTAACACTATTAATCTCAATGATGGCGGTGGAGGGTTCCTTCAATAGGAAGAGCTTTCCCCCAGGATTCATGTTTGGCACCAGTTCATCTGCCTATCAAGTATTTATTTCACTCCTATACTCTGTCTCCTGGTTTTTCATGGCTTCCATACTGATTAGAATGAATTGGTTGATGGCAGTATGAAGGCGCAGTGGCCAAGGACGGGCGTATGCCAAGCATTTGTGACACTTACTATGATATACCCTGTGAGTAACCATAGTTTCTACATTACTTTTTCATGCTTCTTCATCCTTTATTCATCAAGCTGGCAACTCTAAACTTTGGAGGATTTTCTTGCTATTGATAGCAAATACCTTGGACGGAAGCAATGCAAATGTTACAGTCAATCAATATTACTTATAGCCTGTAAGATTTCTATATCCCCCTACTCTTTCAACTTAATCAGTGGGCTATAATGTGGGAATTTTGTTCCAACATTTTGAATATGCTGCTTTGGTTAGGAAGATATCAAAATGATGGCAAAGCTAAGGTTTGATGCTTACCGCTTCTCAATTTCCTGGTCCAGATTGATTCCAGGTTTCAATAACTTTAATTCCAGTATAACTTCTTGAACATGTGACAGGGTAGATGCTGATATGGTTGGTTTTTATTGTATTGCAGAGGGGAGAGGAGCTGTCAATGCCAGAGCAGTGGAGCACTACAACGATCTAATTGCTAGGCTTTTGGAATTTGGTAGTAAATATTTATTGAAGAGATGTACATGGGATATATATAATCTCATAAAAGTATTTATATTACAGATTTTCTTTTTAATTAACTTGATTTTGGATTTTGATATTGGTTTATTCGTTTACCCTTTTAATAGTTTACACTATCATTAGTTTATACTTCTTATTTATGGACATTAATAATGGTTTCAGTTTCTTGGCTGCAATCTACTGTTATCATGCAGGCATTGAACCATATGTGACTCTCAACCACTTTGACATTCCACAAACATTACAGACTGAATATGGAGGCTGGTTAGATCGTCGCATTGTGTAAGGCCTATTCCCTGAGCTATGATTAGAATTACCCCTCTTAGAATTAAAAAAAAAAAAATTAATAGGATTTATAGTTTAACTTAAACATCAAACGATGTAACAGTCAATTATAATTTAGACAATTTGATGTTTTGGACTACATTTTATGATTCATTACAGAGTATTAAGTAAGATTTTTTTCGTGAATATTTTAAATTATATTTTATGATCCATCATAAAATAAGGAAGCCAAATAATAAGTATTTGTGCAGAGATGATTTTGCAAACTATGGAGAGGTTTGCTTCAAGTTATTCGGAGATAGAGTGAAACATTGGATCACAATAAATGAACCTAATCTACATGCAAGCATAGGATACGGTCTTGGAGGTATGCCCCCAGGCAGATGCTCTCCTCCCTTTGGAAATTGCACCCACGGAAATTCCACTACAGAGCCTTACATTGCTGCCCATTACCAACTCCTTTCACACGCTGCTGCTGTAGCAAAGCTCAGGAAAGACGAGGCAAGTTTCATAATCTCCTTCACTGGTTTTCAATCTTTTTAAAGGTGTTTTCTTGTTCATAAAGACTCAAATTTTCCATGCAGGCCACGAAAAATAGTTCAGTTGGATTGACAATCAATCAATTCTGGTACGAACCGTTCACAAATAGCAGTGAAGATCAGGAGGCACAATCAAGAGCTCTTGAATTCACTGTAGGATGGTAAGTGCAGGGAATTTCCTTTGTAGGAAAGAAAATATATGGAATTAGTGCTAGTGTTGAGTGTACTCAGATATTTTGCAGAATTTTTTATCCAATTTTTTTTGGGGACTATCCTTCTTCCATGAGGAAGATAGTGGGCGAACGTTTACCCAAATTTACAGAGGAAGAAGTCGAGATGCTTAAGGGTTCCATAGACTTCATAGGCCTCAACCATTATAGCTCTTTCTATGTTGCTGCCAAGAATTCTTCCTCCACATCAGAGATTACTATGCTGACATGTTTGTTGAATTGAAAGGTAGCTTTACTCCAATACCCAATCTATATTTCGCTTACTTAGCCTACATATCTCATTTTGTGTCTGATCCATTGGTCATGACCCTGTGCAGGGATCAGAAATGGAGTCACGATCGGACCAAAAGTAGGGATCAGAAATGGAGTCAGATCTTCCCCATTGAATCTAAGCTTTGTAGATTTTGATTAATTGGTGGAAACGAAACAACAGGAATGGCAACAGAGAACAGTCAGAAGAGTTGAACGATACAGTCAGAGTAGACTTCCACCACGACTATCTCACAAATTTGCTGGAGGCGATAGAGTAAGCCCTCTTCATTTAAGCTTCAATTTTTTATTTTTTTTACAGGTCAAGGCTAAGAGGTTAAAATTTCAGAAGAGATTTTCTTAATCGTTGAATTATTGACGCCGCAGAAAATTAATTAATTGAATAGTTATTTTCAAACGTCATAAATTGTCAATCAAAATATTAATGAAGGTTTTGTCTGTCATTCCTTTATAAAAGCGATAAACAGTTGTTTATTTTATTATTAAAAGTTTACTTTTTCAGTGTAGAGATATTTTTATTGCCTATTTCTATTATTAGAAGATTACCTTTTCACTGTAGGAATATTTATGTCTAAAAATATTTAGGTCATTTTATGGAACATCAATTTCTTCAATATTAGACTCTCAACAAAGTAATAATAATTTTAGATGTCTACATACATAAATTGTAATGACAACTTTACAATTCATTTACTTATCAAAAGTAATAAATAATTTTATTAAAAAAAATGATTTTAGTTATTGAATAGTTTCATAGTTTCATATTTTATAACAATTAAATTAATAGAATTTGACAATTTATTTTTATACAAATTCATATAAGAAATTTGTATTTATGATATTTTTAAATTTAATGGGATTATATTATGATTTAATTATGTCTATCTTGGATTTGTACAGGGATGGAGCAAATGTGAAAGGGTATTTTGCATGGAGTCTTTTGGATAACTTTGAATTTAGGTTTGGCTTTACTCTTCGATTTGGTTTAGTTTACGTGGACTTTGAACACTCTTGTCTTCCACGCTACTCTAAGTTGTCCTCTTTGTGGTTCCACCAATTCCTCACATCAGACACCACCTCTTTGGAGGAAAAATCAATCCAACAAGTTTATATGTGATAGTATATGCAATAAGAGCATCTATAAACCGGATCTTTATGTTCATGACAACTTACACTAAATGTGGCTTCTAATTAAATATATGCTCACTCGTAATATTGTAATTTATACAATAAGAGTATCTATAAACAAGATCCTTGTGTTCATGGCAGTTTATTCAAAAGATGACTTTTGGTTAAATATATGTCCCCTTCTAATATTGTAATCTATACAATAAGAGTATCTATAAACTAGATCGTTTTGCTCATGATAGTTTACTCAAAAGATGACTTTTGGTTAAATATATGCCCCCTCATAATATTGTAGTCTATTATATAATAAGAGAGATGGATGTCTATGTAATCCAATTATTTCTTTCAGGGGACACAGTTCATACATAATTCCATTATTTTATATCACAATAACATTATAACAAGATAAGTTTAAAAAAAACTTTCTATTCACTTATTTTTTTAAAAATTATTATTATCATTGTGAATGCTTAATCTACAATTTGCTAACAAGAGACAAACAATCAATGGTTAGTCATGTTAGAAACCCCAACAAAGCATTCCCTATGAGATTCTCAATCAAACAAAGACAAGAAAACATGAATAAAGCATGGAAGAACACAAGATAAAAGTATGTAAACTCATCTTAGTTGATGAAACCTCCACCCCATAGGGGGATTGGTGCTCCTTTGATGTGGAAAGAAACCATTTCCCAATCCCTTTGATAAGCTTCAAGATGTAGATGATTCCAAGTGCATGTGATTGACTCCAAATGATTATGAAAACTAGCTAAGATGTGATGCAAATGAGTGAAAATGCCTATATTAAGAATGCTTCAAATTGTGGATCTATTTCAAGTAGAAGAGGCTTATGCTTATAAGAGTGAAGGGTTGAAGAAAGAGTGAAATTGGTGAATGTGGGATTAAAATGAGAGCCAATAGGAATGTGACACTTGTCACAAGGCTAATGGATGGAGGTGGAACACATTTTGGGGAATGTGTAGAGTAAAGAGGACGTAAGAGAATTGAATGAATATGGTCGAGGGAGTAAGAGAATGTAAGAGAGGTTAATGCCCTTTTAAGAGACAATATGACATGTAAGAGGGATTAAATGTCTTTGTAAGAGGTATTTATGATTTTGTAAGAGGCTATTTAAAACCTTTGAAGGGAAATTGAATGAAGGGGTGGTTGGAAGGAATATTCTTAGGAATATGTCATTGTGAAGATAAATAGGGTATTTAGTTAATTAGAAGAAATTATTTTCATGTGCAACTTAGTTAGTTGACCATGGGTTGACTTAATTTTAGTGAAGTTAAAATCTAGAGAAATGTGTAATGATGATTAGGAGGTGATTAGACTGTTAATTAATTCATAATTAAATCAACTCAAGTGAGTTAGGAATTTATGACATTTGATTTAAATATTTTGATTTATTTAATCAAATGAGAGGACTTTAGGGGGATTTAATTAAATGATTTGATTTTAATTAAATAGGATGAACATTAGTCAGAAGAAAGTGAATTAATCCAATAAAATTAATTATTTGATTAATTAGTAGAAATTGATGAATTTAACTAAATAATAAATATTATTTAATTAATTTGTTAGTGTAAAACTGATTTAGAAAGAAATGATGTTAGTTAATCAGAATCAAATGCATAATATCGATCATGAATTTTTTGAGTGTCTACATTTTGCCCCTATTTGAAGCAACGTACTTGCTACGTTGGTTCAAAGAATAACACTATCGAGATCGAAATTCATTTATTTTTAATTTTTTGGATGCCCCACTATTGCTCCGACAGAAGAAATTATGCCACTACACTGCCCCCTTGATAAATCGAGCAAAAATTTCAATTTTAGGTCGAGCTCACAACAAATATGCCTTATAGATGTATGGATGGTTATGTTATGAGATGCTTAGACTTAACATATTTATATTATGATGATGATACAAACGAGATGCATTAAGATGCTTAGAATAACAAATCTTTATTATCTTAAACAACTTAAATGATGATGTGATGCATGGATTATGGATGATGTTTCCTATTATGATGATATGCCATGATTATGTAGGATGATGACAGTTTGTGGATGCAAGATGGATGTATTGCTAGTTTGGTGAATTTAATGATACCATGTTAGTGCGAGAGGAAGATAACAGAATGAGAGGGATCAACCTTTGATTCTAAGAATATGCAGAAGTCCAACAAGTTTGTGAGTCGTCGAGACTTTATTAGATATGGTGATGAGTGATGATGATGTTTTGCTTATCCAGGGATTGGGACACAAAGGACACAACTTCCCTTATGTTTGATAGCACACATAGATACAATGCATCAAGGTACAAACAACCAGGATGGCATGGTATCTAGTGAGATGGAATTTGACTCAACAAACAGATATGAGTATCTGTGTCCACACCCGACATATGAAACCTTGTAACAAGATGTACTTCAAATATTTCAAACATCTTGGACCAAAACACAGAAAGACAAAACCTAACAATGTAATAGTCAACAAGACATCCAAAACATCCTCCCTACATACCACACAAAGTAAGCATCACCAAAGTTATATTACAAGAATATCCAACAAGCACGACAAACAAAAGATGATCAATGCCCCATTCCTTTCTCTCTAAATCTTTTAAATAGAAGTCATAGAGAGTTCATGGGAATAGGTGCAATAAGATAAATCACAAGAAAAGATCAAATAAACAGACAAGCTAATGTTCTTCGTACCTCTAGCCAAGACTAAACTACGATGACGTCTGATGTGGATGTCCATTGTAGAAAAGATGTATCCTAGGACATGATGCTATTTGATGTTTGTGAGACTAATGGGATGATGGGCTATTGATACCAAGATTTGACCAACTTGTTTACCTATTGACCTAGACTTAAGATTTTGACGTTTTGAGTTTACATTTTTTAATTTGCCATACTTGTTTCCGTTTGTTTTGCCAAAGGGTGGGGATGACGATTGATTTATTGTGAGTGGATGTTTCTTGCGGGTGAATGTGAAATGGGATAGATGATTTTGGGTTTTTTGAATATTTTTGGTATTTTGAAATGGTTTTAGGCTGTTTTGGGATTTTAGGAATTTTTAACAAATATTTTGATTTTCCAATTTTCTAATGTTTTTGGTGTTTTTTGAAATTTTGACTAAGAACCTAACCTAAGGACCTATCCTAGGGGCCTCGGAGAATGATCAAATATTATCCTTGCCTATGTTATACACGCAGAGACCACATAGTTCAACTGACATAGACTTATTTATTGATGAGATACGAACAATTAGATTGACAGTTTATTATGATAGACTATATTTTTTATTTTTTTTGTTTTTGACCTATTTTTGGTTTTTTGGCATGTTTTGGATGTTTTTGGGTTTATGAATGTTTCTGGATTTTTCAAAGTTATGGAAGATTCTAAGGATATACACGAATCTGATATGATGTAGGTATAAGGACATTCCCCCATTGTGATGTGATAGACTACCTCGATATAGGCAAGACAAACTAACCTTAGGAATGTGCCAAGTAGTACTAAAAGGGAACATGATACCAATGCAGGATCAAGCTATGATGCAGACATAGGTAGGTGATGGAAATAATATGGAAATACAATGGTTGAATGTGATGGAAGGCGATGCAAAACAAGCCAAAGAATCCATAGTGGATGGAAAGTGCTTACTTACACAAGGCACCTGATTGTCAGGTTTTCACCAAGGTACTTGCCCAAAGCACCACTGAAGTGGTTTTCACTAGAGGACGATTTTTTTATTTACTCTTTTCAATCCTTGTTTTAATTTTTTTGTATTTTTGGATTTATACCTTGCAAGCTTAGGCATAATTTTTTTTGAGATGGGAGTTATTGATAGGCTCCTACAAAGGCTCACCTTCTAGTGTGGACAATTGATACGCTCCTAATTTGTAACTTTTCATGATGATGAAGGATCCCAACCAATTGGGTTCAAATTTTCCCTTGTTGTTTGGATTTGGTACAGGGTGATCCCACAATACTGGTTTACAATTTTTGGCCAAACTAGACACTGAAATATTTTTTCTAACTAAATCTTCACTTTCGGGCACCTATAGCAGCTAAACCGTGAGGAATTTGAAGATGATGCAAACTAGTGATTTGTGACATTTTTTCTATAGATTCTAAATATATATTTTTCAAATTTGAAATCAAATTGCACTTATTTTTCCATCTCCTTCAAAAACTAGTTTTTTCAGTAAACAACATTTTTAAGGAGTGTCGCTCACCGTATACAACATAACGTTTTTTCCATGAAGGATAAATTTTTTTTTTTTTTTAATTTAGATTTGTAACTACGATATCTAGCCCTTTCATTTGGTTTCATAGTTTTTTATTGAATATTTTTTCCTTAATCAAGTTTTGAAGTTAACCCAATTACAATTCAAACATAGGCAGACTCTATAAAATATAATTTTTTTTGTATGTATCAAAATTCCTTTTTTTACTGGATCAAAGACATCAACAATACCTAGCCCAAACATATTTTTCAAAATTTTATTTTGATAATCTTCTATTTTTTCACATGTGCAAAACAAAGAGCTTGATTTTCGGTGAAAAACCTATGTTTAATCAAACTAAAAAAATAAATACATAATAGAACCAAAACATATTAAAATTATATTCGTTGGATAGCTCATTCTAAGGACTACCATCATCCAGTTGGGTCTGTGAAGTCTCCTCCATTTTCATCCTCAACCCGAGCTTTGAAGGGAAAAATTTTGGAGTTTTTTGGTGCCAAAGGGGGAGAATGGGGGAAAAGGGGGGTTCTAGCCCCTTTCCACAAGCATTTTTTTACTTTTTTTTGGGAAATGTGGGACTTGACATTAAATGGGTTTGCTCAAAGGGGGGTTCTATTGAACCCCATTTGGGTTCGCTCGAACCAAAAGTTCATTCGAACCCCCAAAAACCAATTTTTTTTGCATGGGGTCATTTTTTGCAATTTTACCTTCCTCATTGGAATTGTAAACCACTTTTGTGGGTTTACCCTACATTCATTTGATTTTCCTTCAACACAAGCTCTCTGACCTGGAAGTACCAACTCTTGATCTTCTTATTATAGCTACTTTTGGGATGGTTCTGATAAACTTGTAGGTGGTTCAAAGAATCCATGCATCGCTCATCCAGTAATTCCAGCTCATTCAATTGTGACACCTGATACTTCTCATCAGTGAAGATTCTGCAATGATATTCTCACAGATGGGAGCTCAACCTCAATGGGTAAGATGGATTCTTATTTATAGACCAAGGAGAATGGGGTTGCGCCTATAGGTGTGTGGATGCTAGTTTAGTAGGTACATAGGTCATGGTTTAGTTGTAGGTGTCAGTCACGACCAGCTTCACTGACCATTTTCTTTAGGATTTTCATAATGGTCTTATTGGAAGCCTTAGCTTGGTCATTACCCTAGGGGTAATACGGGGTGGAGAAGAGATGTTGGATATTAAATCTTTGGCATAGCTCATGAACATCCTAGTTTTTGAAGGGTGTTCCATTATCAGAGATAAGGGCTTGTGGAACACCGTAACAGTAAATGAGGTGATTCGGGATGAATTTAAAGATTTGCTTCCCTATAATATAGGTCATCGATATGGATTCTACCCACTTTTTGAAATATTTTATGGCAGTAATAATGAACTTGTGTTCATTAGAGGAGGTAGGTGTGATTTTCCCAATGAGGTCGAGTCCCCACTGTGAAAGAGGCCAAGGTGTGATGATTGGTTGGAGCTCCTGAGCTAGTGTATGGATGAGGTCCCATGTTGTTGGCATTACATACATTTTAGACATAGTCGTGAGCTTATTTCTCCATCATAGGCCAATAGTATCCCTTCCTCGTCAATTTATTGGCCAAGGTCATACCACTAGAGTGTGAACCACAAATTTTTTTGTGTACCTTTATTAAGGCAATCAAAGATTCCTTGGGGTTAATGCATCGTAATAAGGTCCCTTCGATATTCCTATGGTAAAGGTTGTCGTCTAGAATGACGAAGCGAGATAAATTTTTTATGAAGGTTTTCTTAAGATTTGGGGTGATGTCGGCGATGACTCCTATTTTTAGGTAGGTGAATATATCATGGTACCAAGGATTACCAGGACTAACGATTTCACACACGAACTCATATTATGATACCTTGAAAGCTAGTACGAGAGGCTTCTTACAAGAAATTAATGTTTATGGAAGTTCTTTGGGATATCTAGCAATGATCTAATCGTAGCCATAGTGTCAATTGCTTTGTTGTTTACCCTCGGTATCTGCTCAAATGTTATGTTGATTAAGAACTCCTTGAGATCTTCCACCAAATTTTTGTACGAGGTAATTTTTTGTCATCCTTGGTTTGATATTCATCATTGACTTGATTGATAATTAGTTGTCAATCCCCATAAACCTTCAATTCCATGATCTTTCATTATAATTCGATTTGAAGTCCTATGATAAGAGCTTCATACTTTGCAATGTTATTGGTGCAAGGGAAAGACAACCCATATAATTTTGGGATACAATCCCCTTGTTGTGTGATGAAGAGGATTCCTACTCCTTACCCATGTTGTGTGTATGATCCATCAAAGTATACCTTCCAATGGTTTGCAACATTTAGGTTGAAGATTGACTCATCTGGAAACTCTGAAACCAGTGGATTTTCTGCATATATGGGAGCTTCAGCCAATTTATCTGCAATAGCTTATCCTTTGATAGCCTTTTTTTCCACATACTCAATGTCATACTTTGTTGAAATATCATCACCGACTTGGCCATCCATCCTGTCAAATTTTCTTTGGATAAGAGATACTTGAGGGGATCAATCTTGGCGATGAGCTTAATCTGATGAGCAAGCATGTAGTGTCTAAAATTTTGTGAGGAAAACACTATTGCAAGGCAAGCTTTCTCAATGAATGTATAGTTTAGCTCATTTCCTACCAAGGTTCTACTAATGTAGTAGATAGCTCTCTTTCCCTGTTTCATCATGTTAAACAAGAAGAGAATTGAGAGCTTCCATCGTAGCTGAAAAGTAAATAATTAGTGGTTTGTTCTGGATTGGCGAAATGAGGATTGGTGGTGTTAACAAGTATTCTTTGATTTGATTAAATGCCTTATCACATTTCTCATCCCACTTATATGTTACCCCCTTATGAAGGAGATGAGAGTATAGGATAGTTTTATCTGCTAACTATGTTATGAATCTCTGGATTGATTGAAGCCTTCCTTGCAAGCCTCTTAGTTGTTTCAATGTTCGTGGAGCCTCCATGTCTAATATTTCCTTGACTTTTGTTGGATCTATTTTGATTCCTCTTATCAACACAATATATCCCAGGAGCTTTCCTGAAGTTACACCAAAGACACATTTATTGGGATTGAATCGTACCTTGTATTATTCTAGTCTGTCAAAGATTGGGCCCAGTGTTGTTATGTGGTCTTGGTGTTTCCTTGATTTGGTGAGGATATCATCCACATAGTCCTCCATAGTCTTGTGGATCATGTCATGAAAGATCAAGGTCATGGCCCTTTGATATGTAGCTCTAACATTTTAAAGCCCAAATGGAATCATATTCCAATAGTAGGTGCCTCATGGACAAGTGAAGGTTGTTTTATGTTGATCGTCCTTTGCAATCATAATCTAGTTGTATCCTGAAAATCCATCCATTAATGATATCATTTCATGCCCCACTATTAGATCTACAATCGTATCTATGTTGGGGAGGGGGAAATCATCTTTAGGTCATGCCTTGTTCAGGTTTTTGAAGTTGGTGCAGATTCAGATTCCCCTAGAGGGCTTGAAAATAGATACTAGGTTGGAAACCCATTCTAGATAATCAATGGGTTGTATGAAGCTGACATCAAGGAGTTTTTGTAGCTCAAGTTTGACCAACAAGTCAATTTGCAGATGCTTCTTTCTCAATTTTTGTCTCATAGGTTTCACCTCTAGATAGACTACTAGATGATGGACCACTACTTCTAGATCAAGGCCTGGCATGTCGGCATATGTCCATGTAAAGTTCACTTTCCTCTCCTTTAGAAATGTTGTTAGATTTTCTTGCTCCTTAGTCAAAAGTGACTCGGCATAGAAAGTGATGTTTGAGATCTCTTCGGTTCCCAAATTTATTGGGTTGCATTTTCTACCAGAACTGTTGATTTCTCCTGATGGATGGCACTAAGGGGAAGATTGAATCCCTCGTCCTTTGGCGTCTCAAAGAGGTTTTCACCATTAGATACATCCTTTATTTTTACTATTTTGGGATCAGAAAGTGTGACAATATGGTTTTCACTTAAGGATCTAGATGTTAATCTTAGTTTTTCAATTCTGCGACTAAGAAATTCAATCATTTCCTTGTAGTATGCATATGTATCCAAATCTATGTCAAACCCTGCTTTGTGATCTCCATACAATAGATTATCACTTAGTCCCATGAAATTCAAGAGAGCCTCATCATTTTCGAACATATCTAAGATCGGTGGTCCTCATTGGTCATAGTCGATGACTTGGGGGTAAACAAGCTTTAGTTCGGTGACTTGGTTACTTGACTCAAATGACATGGTGGTGATCATGAAGATATTTGAATCCACGTCATATAGGTCAGTTATATCGAAAGTGTATTTATCTAGGTATAATCCGATGGATACCGATAATTGAGGAGGAGCTTTGACTTCTTTAACAGGGGTAGGCTTGCCAAGAATGGTTATCTTCTTAAGGATACATCCAAGGCCAATATTCTTAAGACGCTTCTCAGGAATGATAGGTTCTAATAGGCCATTGTCATTTTGCCCGAGCTTCTCATTTTTATTGTAGCCTCAACCAAGCATTAACTGTAGACCCTTTTTGTCCTCGTTCATCAAGAGAATAGTTGTAAGTTGGTTATCTTGATATAGGAGGCTTGAGACATCTTCCTCATCCACAAATTATTTGCTCAAGTCTCCCCACTTTTTGAAGGTGGTAATAGATGTTGTGAATGTCGAGGATGTGCCTTTGCTAGGTTATGGTTTTCCATGAGATTTATGAGATTGAGGTAACTCTCCCACCACATATGCGCCTTTCAGCAAGTTATAGTCCCCACAACCATTATCATTTATTACAACTTTGATATCTAGGATGTTCTAAATGATGGGTGTCTTTGTCCTAGAACTAGAGGCTAAAGTGGATGGGTCAATAAAGGGGATGTGGGTCCCTCAACATTTTTTGGAACTTGGGGAATCTTGTAATATTTGGCTTCCAGATTCTTGTAATAATAGAAAGGTTTGGGGTCGCCATGGATCGTGCCTTTTTTATTTTGGTAAGGGAATTTTACACATTGGTTGCATCCCATGGATCCATGGATTCCCTAAGAGAATATTGTAGGGAAGCTCAAGTTCAAGGACTTGACAATTGGTTTCCATGATTGTCGGCCCCACTTGGATGGGGAGTTGAATGGTGCCTTGGGACACCCGTTCTTGTTCATCGTAGGTCCTATTGGTGATAACTTTTTCTTTTTCAATGAAATCCTCTAAGAACCCTAGATTATTTATTAGTTGTAAGGTACAAATATTTAAGCCCACACCCCCATCCAAAAGACCCTTTTGAATTTGTTCTTATGGACCAAGACCTCAAGGTGGAGTGCACAGTTATGAGATGGTTGGGTCAGGAGGTCATGCTCGAAAAATGTAAGGAGATGTGGTGTAGTGATATGTCTAACTATAGCTTGAAATTGGTCAGCATCAAGGTTTGTGGGAATAGAGGATGTGGCTAATTCTTTCTCTACGATGTCCCTATGTGCAAGAGATATTTTAAGCAACTCCATGATGGAGATTTGGGCTGGAGTCTTTTTTAGTTGATCTAAGACGCTATAACCACTAGGGTTGGATTTTGGATTGGTAGGTGGTGGTGATGGTCTTGGGATAGAAATCTTGTCGTTGCGTGTGGTGAATCCACACTTGGCTCTAGGTCCTTTGATATTGACAACTATTACAAATTCATCCAATGATGCTACAACATAATCATAGATATTTTTTGTGTTGGTGTAACTCTTTCCTTTGTTGTGATCAAGCATCAGATTCATGTATATCTTGAGATCTTGATTTCCTACTGGTTGTTCAATGGTTATGGTCTTATTGTCGATGAAGTCCTGGATGAGATTTTTGAGCCTCATACAACTAGTTTTTGTGTGTCCCTTGATCTTGTGAAAATTACAAAGATACTTCTCATTATACCACGGTGGTTTAACTTGAGGTTCTTGGTAATTTTCATAGACGAGGAATGTGATGAGATTTGCTTGCATTAGTTGTTGCATGATAGATTCAATGGGTTCCTCTAGTGGTGTATACTTGTGTTTTGGTGGGTATTTATTTCTTGGGGGTGGTCCTCCTTGAGCATTCAAATTGTTGACTATTTGATTATTCGGTTGTTATTGTGATGGGTTTGTTTCTGGGGTATTTTGGTTAATGGGTTATTGTGTGTTGATTTGTGGTTGGTGAATGTTTTATTGTTGGTATGTTTGTGTGTTCTACCTTGGAGCACTAATAACAACTTTGGCATCAATGACACCATCATTGGTGAAATTTTTGTTTTTGGCCCATGTGCGAAGTTTATAATTATAGCTTGTTGATGGTATATTGTCTTAGCACTCGAGTGTGCATCCTTGTGCTATAAGGGCACTCTCAATGTTGAGATCCTTGGGGATTAGTAGGTCATATGTCGTGATGCATTGTATTTTTAGATGGAAGGAAAAATCCCCTTCGAGGTTAGAGATAATGGTTCCAATTTGTTGTTACTCTGGCATGGACCATTTGCTTTTGTTGGCTCTAGATCTCCATCTTTGTAAGAAAACTATAAATGTCTATCCCTTAGCCTGTTTAAGATAGGATAGTTCTTCTAGGTTCACATCCATGTCAAGGTTAAATGAGTAGTTTTCTACGAATGGGTCCACAACTTCTTGGAACTTTTTGATTTTGGGAGGTAACCGAGCGAACCATTCCATTTTCAGGCCATCCAAGCTTTGGGGGAAGATTCGCATCAGATAGGAATCATCATAAGCTACTTCCATGCAATGTATGTGGAATTCTTTGATATGATCCTTAGGATTTTTTGTTCCCTCAGTATTTGTTGAATTTTGGTATTTCGAATCCTAGAGGGAACATAACCATAATAATGTTCCTATCAAATGGATAGGGGCACAAATCCTGTTGGGTGTATGATTTTTTTTATTTTCCAAATTGAATGTCCTATATTTGCTGCGAGAGCAATTTGACTTGTGTGGAAAGTTTGTTTTGCAAATCGGGTGGTGGGATGTGCATGTTTTTGGATGGTATGGTTTGTTGGGTGAAGGATGAGGTGTCTTGCATGTTAAGGTTCAAGGCATTTTGTTGTGTGTTCGTGAAAGGTTGTTGGAAGCTTTGTTGTGTGAGCAATGCTTGTTGGTATGTCTATTGTTTTTGTGCCAACAATACTTGTTGTTGGGCTTGTTGTTGTTGTTGTTGTACTAATAGTGCATATTGTTGGGCTTGTTGTTGTGTTGTTTGCTACTAAATATACACTATCAATTCTTGTTGGTGTGCATGTTTTTGTAAGGCTTGTTGATAGGATTTTTGTTGTAACATGGCTTGTGCTTGCGCTTGCTATGCTTGGTATTAAGCTTGTCCTTCGGATTGAGCTTGAGCTTGAGCTTGAGCTTGAGCTTGTGTTCGGGTTTGTGTTTATGCTTGTTGTTATGCCTATTGTGTGGCTTGTTGCCATTGTAGCAAATCTTTTGCTTGTGCTTGAGCTTTTTGAGCTTGTAATTGTTTCAAGGCCTTTTGGTAAGATTGCTACGTTGCTTGCAATGTGATACTATACTGATTTGTTGCATTGGGATTTAGAGGTGGAAGTGGGGGATTTTGTGGAATGGTGTGAGATGGTGGGGTAAGAGTTTTTGGGGTGTTTTTTGAGGTAGTTATTGTGTAATGAAGATGGGTTGGATGATAGATGGTGGATTTGGAATCGTACTTGACGTGCTTAGCCCTTGCGAGACTAGATTTTGAGGTGTTGTTGATGATGTGATCATTGGTTGAGAGATTTGGGATGATTCCACTTGGTGTTGTGATATCAATGGAACGTTTGGAGGATTTGGTATGATGGATGTGTTGATTTGATTTGTGTTTGGGGGTTGACTTGGTTTGGTTGATTTTGGGTTGATGTGTTTGATGACGAGATTTGTCCTATACCTTGGATTGGTGTAGATGATGGTGTCATGATAGGGAATTGTGGGTTTGATCATGATATGTTCCCTTGTGGAAGTGAGGATGAAGCATTGAAGGTACCCACTTGTCCAAATAAGTCCACTTGTCCTTGGAAGATGTTGGGATTTTAGCCTTGTGTATAAATGGACTATGTGAGGGTATCATGAAAAGTGGATGAATTATTTGTATCATGGAAGATAAGTGGCACATATGGTTTCTTAGGGTCTTGTGGGATGGTGTTTGGCATACCCAATACTATGTTGTCTTCCAGATTTTGGTTGTTGACAAGTGGATGCCCTTGAAGGGCTTGGAGTCGTGAACATCCCTTTGTGATCATAGGTTGACTGGGGGCATGAGATGATGATGGTTGAGTGATTGGTTGGATGATGCTTGGAAATGATGGTGCGAATGATGTTTGTGGAATTTTCACTAAGGGTTGTTCCACAATGGTGCTTACATCAAAGTCGGAAGGGATTTTAGCCCCTTCTTTTGCTAATTCCAACATGTAGGGTGGGATTGAGTATTATGATAGTGTTGAAAAGTTTGTGGGTTTCTAGATTTTTCACTAATTCAAGTATTTCATCTTGGGACATCTCTTTATAATTGGTTGTGACATCCTCCACATGGAATCCCCCCTCTTGAGGATCTTGCAGTAGTTGTGGGGGATTAAGTGGAGGGTTGGTAGATGTTCTTGGATTGAATTTAGTTTGACTTAAATCACTTGTGATTGAATTTTCTTTGTTTTGTTCCATGATCTTCTTGTGTTATGACCTTGTTTGGACCATAAAATTTGGATCAACTTTTAGGAATGTGTGGGATGAACCTTTAACTCCTTTGGTTGATCTAAACTTTAGGTACAAAAAAATTTCTAGGATATGGTAGGATCAAATGATGATGATGTGATAAATGAGGGATGAATGGTATGGATGTTTGAACTTTTGAGAGCCTTGGATAAATACTAGACCTTAGGATTTTTTATTTTGATTGGTTTGATTTGGATGATGAACTTGTAGATCCCAATATTTTAGATGTGATCTTAAGATGTACTTGTCCAAAAGGGGGGCTAATTTAACTATGTGAGAAAGGATTCATTCCCACATACCTAACTAAACAATATTTTTATTTTGGTCTAAGGACTTACCAAAAGTCTAGCATAGATGATTTTTCCAAAGTTCTAAAAGTTGTTTGTGAGATGGTTTTTGATAAATGTTTTGACAAATGAAAGTGTTGGTTTTGATCCTAGATTAACCTAGGTCTTTGTTTACAAGACCAAGGTGTTGAAGAACATGCTTTACCTCTAAAGTTTTCATATCCAAAAGACCAATTTTTTACTTAGATGAGGGGTTTGTATTGAGAATACATATCTGAATTGTTCAATGGAATAAGTCTATAAAACCTTGTTACCAACTTTTTTATGTTGCAGTATTGTCTTAGGATACATCTTCTAATGTACTTTGAACAATGATGCCTAAGTTTGAAATGGCGACAAGTAGACCTTCATTTTGGAATTTTAACTTTACGAGAAATCATGAAGACAAACATATGTGTAGGGTTTAATTGTCTCTTTATCTTGATTAAATGAATTCTTTTTACCAGACCAACTTTCCTTTTTTAAATTTTAAACTAAATGTCTATTTCTTAGCTCTCTTTCATTCTACAAGTTTCATTATGTGAAAGTCAAAGAGTCAAGGCCATAGTTTCCCTAGGTTGACTTTGAAGAAATTGAATTGAGATAGGATCCCAAGTATTTAGAAGCCTATAAGGATAGAATCCTTAGGGACAAGCAGTAATAATTGGACTCTTCAAAGATATTCACCTATTTCCAAAGGTTTTGAAATTTTGATGATTGTTAAATGTTTGTTTCAATGTTTTGGGATCAAGCAATGTGTTCAACTGACTTGCAAAATGCGCAATCCTAGGTTGAAGAAATACTACTTGATGAGTCCCCACTCGAATTTCTCCAAACACTAAGATAATATGAACAAATAGAGATTTGGTGACATTGGCTCCCCTCCATGGCACACACTTCTCAAGACAACCAAATCGCAAATCCTGAAGATCCGAAGATCCTAAGGATTTTCCTGTTTCACTAATGAATAGTGAAATGTGGGGTGGCTTCAGAATGACCATTCCTGCACCAACAAGCATAAAGGGTTTTGGATTATAAAGAATTGGTTCTTAGTAAGGGATTTCGTTCAAGGTGGCCATACATGCGACAAAGTTAGCACAAGATTATTTCAATCAAGAGGCCTCCCCCCTTCCTAAGAAAGGATTTTGATGTGTCACATGGACACTAAGGGTGACACTTATCGGTATGACACATCCACGCCTATTGTTTATGAATTTAGTCACAAACACATTTTTTATATAGTGATTTGAAAGATCTTGGCTTTAGCTTGGTACCGCTCGGGTCATTCCCACCTTTCAAATCGGGGTGGAAAGACCTCTAAAGATATACAAAAGCAAGGAAGTACATTGTTTTTGATCTCCTAGATTGCTTGAAGTGCAAGGAGAGAGCATACACAATGCCTTTTCCTTACACTAGCATGGGGTTCATTTTAAATCCAAATCAAAATATGTGGGTGGTTATACAAAATGTCAAAGAAATGTTTTTTATTCTTAAGATCATTGAGTGGCATGAGAGAAGAGCATACACATTCAATGACAAAGATGAAAACCACGGGACATGGAAAACACTTGTTACTTTTAACCCTCAAAGCAAAGATAAATTTATTTTAAGCACTAAACTGAATGTGAGTTTGCTTTGTTGAATTTTATCCCACATAAAAATGTCAAGTAAATTTCTAAGTTCAATTTTAACCCAACTTGAAAAGCTTAAGTAGATGGTTAATTTTAAGCTCAAAGTAATGCTAATTGGTCCTAAAACAGAAAATGAAGAGCAAATTTGGAAATCCTAAGCTATTACAATGAGCATTAAAAAATGTTTTTAGTTTCCCAAGTTGATATTCCTCTTCATTTTGCAAAGACGACGTTGGACACAGAGGTAGTGTTATATCTACAACAAAGGCAGCACCGAAAGCAAAGGCCATGCTATGGTGAAATGCAAAGGTGACTCTCTATAGCAGAAATAGATCGCAAAAGCGACGAAGAAAAAGCAAAGGTGACACTAAATCAAAAATGCCAGTCTTTCAGAAAGAAAAAAATTATCAGTTTGGTTGAACATACAGAAGTGGTGCTCCTACAAAGGCAACGTGATAGGAGTTGCGACCACAACACAGTGTGACAAAGTCGAAGCTATATGTGAAAGCGATGCTTTGTAATATTTTGTCCTTGGTGGTTATATGTTGCTTGTTTTTGTGCTAAGCTTTTGCTCTTCTCTGAATTTCTCCTGATAGTGTTAATGGCTAGAGTCCCATAATAACATTTACAGATAATATTCTAATAATTATGTTCACTTAACTCTATTTAAACATATTATTTAAAACTATACAACAATCTTATAATTTATAAAAATATTATGATTGTAGACACTCAAAAAAGTCCTGATCGATATTATACATCTAATTCTGATTAACTAACATCATTTATTCCTAAATCATTTTTGCACTAACCAATTAATTAAATAATCTTTATTATTTAGTTAAATTCATCAGTTTCTATGATTAATCAAATAATTAACTTTATTGAATTAATTCACTTTTTTCTTACTGATGTTTATCATATTTAATTAAATCAAATCATTTAATTAAATCCCCCTAAAGCCCTCTCATTTGATTAAATAAATCAAAATATTTAAATCAAATGTCATAAATCCCTAACCCACTTGAGTTGATTTAATCTTGAATTAATTAACAGTCTAATTACCTCCTAATCATCATTACCCATTTCTCTAGCTTTTAACTTCACTAAAGTTAAGTCAACCCATTGTCAACTAACCAAGTTGCACATAAAAATAATTTCTTCTAATTAACTACATACCCTATTTATCCTCACAATGGCATATTCCTAGGAATATTCCTCGATGGATGATTGTCTTTGTAATTTTGTATTTCTCCTTTTGTGATGAGGACCCTCTCAATGTTGAGGCCTTTGGATATAAGTTCCTCAAATGTTGAGACACGTCACATTCTTAGTTGGAAGGCTAGATCGGTTTCCACATTTCTTGTAATGATTTCTACTTGTCTCTCAGGAATAGGCCATTTACATTTGCTTGCTCTATATCTCCATTGTTGTAAAAAGGATGCAAATGCTTCTCCTTGGTTTTTTTTAAGGGTATATATTTCCTCGAAGCTTACATCTACGTCAATGTTGTACGAGAAATGGGTTATAAATTGATCTGTTATCTCTTGAAATGTCTTGATTCTCAGAGGTAGATGTGAAAACCACTATATGGATTAGCCTCCCAAACTTCTTGGGAAGAGACGCATCAAGTTGAATCATTCAAATTCTACTTCCATGCATGCCACATAAAAATCTCTAATGTTCTCCTCTGGATTACCACATCCCTTGTATTTGTCAAATTTGGGTATCTCAAAATTTGGGGGGAATGGTACCATTCTGATATTGCAATCAAAGGGGTAAGGACATAGATCTTGCACTGCATATGACTTTTTAGTTTTTTCCATTTGAATGTCTTGTATTTTTTGTGTGAATGTATTTATTTGTAAAGATATGTCAATTGGAGGATTGTTCAATGGTGGAGAATATGTGGTGAATTACAGGATGTAAAGTGAATTATAAGTTGGATTTTGATATGGTGATGTATTGTTGTTGTATGTGTTATATGGGGTGAATTATGGATTGGTGTGATATTATGGATTTAGAGGTGATGAAGGTGGTGGTGAGTTATATGCTCCATATGAATTTTGATTTGTGATATTTTGTTGAGATTTAGCATATTATTGTTTTTGAGGGTTATATTGCAAACCTTGTTGTTGTTGTTGAGCTTGCAATGCTTGTTGAGTTTGTAAGGCTTGTTTTCGAGCAATAGCTTGTTGTATTTCAGGAGATGGGATGATGTGTTGTGAAGGTGGAATGATATTTTGATTTGGTGGAGTGTATCAAGGTTTGGTGAGATGAGTTGATTTTGTGAAATTTGTGTTGATTTTGCGGAATGGTGTTATGAATGGGTTGTGATGGAAGGATGCTTTGATGTTGACCTTGATAAGTTTGGTATTGCTAATGTTGTGGATTTAATTTTTGATTTTGTGACACTTGATGTTGCAGATTTGGATTTGAATTTTATTTTATTTTGATGAGGTGAAGCTTGACCTTGATATTGGGATGTTTCATGTTGTTGAGACATTATATGTTACAAGATTTGATGTTGTGGAAGGATATGATGTTGAGAATTCATTTTATTTTGAGACCCTTGATATTGAGGTATTAGATTTTGAGACCCTTGATTTTGTGGCATTTGATGTTGCGACATTTGTTGAGGATTCACTTGATGTTGAGATAATTGATGTTGGGGAATCATTTGATGTTGAGACCCTTGATATTTTTGTGATACATGTTGAGGACCTTGATTTTGTTGAGGATTCCCTTGATGCTGAGACATTTTTTGAGGACCTTGATTTTTTTGATAACCTTGACCTTGATAATTTTGAACACTAGGAAGATTGTTGTGAATGTTTTGAGCATTAGATGAAAATAGAAGGTTGGTGTGTTGAGCATAAAATATGGGTGGAACTTTTGTGTGTTGAGGGTCTGATGTGAGTGGAATGTTGATGTTTTGAGGAATGGTAGTGTTTTGAATGCCTTGGAAAGTTGTATGATTTCCTAGATTTTGATATTGAGCCAATTGATTTCCTTGTTGATTGGTTACATTTTTTTAATCCATCCTAGTGATTTTTGGTTGAATTGGTAAATGTGATAAGGATTGTTTGTGTATTAGTTGTGTAATGTTATGGATCAAAGGTCCACTTTGAGAAGGTTGACTCATAGATGCAACATTGAAGATGGTTGTTCCCTTAATGTGTTCACATCAAAACTTGAGGGAAGTTTTGTTCCTCCTTGTACGAGTGTGAGAATGTATTGAGTTGGGTTTAGATTCAACATTGTGTTTATGAGGTGATGAACTTGTAGATCTTGTTGCATTTCTAGTAACTCTTCGACGGTGAATTCATGAGGGTTGTTTATGAAATATTCTATGTGAGCCCTTGTTTCTTGTGATGGTTGAGATGGTGGTGGTAGATTATTTGGTGGGGTTAAAAAACCTCTAGGATTGAAATCGGTCATCCCAAAGATTGGTTCACTAGCACTAGTTGTGATGGGTATGTTTGAACTGCTAGGGTTTCCTTCCATGTTTTTCTTGTGTTGTGACCTTGTTGTGACCATAAAATTTGTATCAACCCTAAGAGATGTATGATGTGAATGATTTTGTTGGAATTCCTTGGTTGCTTCAAATTTGTCTAATAAAGACCCTGTTGTACCCAAACCAATTTTTTTGCTTCATTAAGGCATTTTGCTTAAAATGGTCTAAACCTGTAAAAATAATGTCAAAACTCAGTTTTTGGGAAAATCAAGTATGTGATTTTGGTCAATGTGATGTTGGGAAGATACTAGAAAATTTTGAAAATTTTGAAAATTATGGTTTCAAACACCCCTATTTTTAGGTCAAAAAACCCTAAAAATAGAAACTTGTCAAAATTGGCTGAAATTAATTTTAATTGGCTTATTTTGCATCATGATCACAATGGTGAAGTCAGTTTCAGTGAAAAGTTAGTTTAAGCTTGGTCAATACTTTTCACTTTTTTTTAGGAGAAAAGTTAGGACCTTTGAGGTCCTCAATGGCAATTGGCTAGTACCAGGTGTCAAAATCTAAGCTTGAAACTCAAAGCAGAACATTCTATGATGAAAGATGCTAAAAAAGATGCTTCTCAATGGACGGGATTTTCAAATGGAGAAAATTGCAAAAAATATTCTGTCTGGAAACACTTTAACTTTGTAACGTGGGAGATGCTTGCACAATCAACATGCAAATCAACTTTACATTGTTCGTACATGTGAAAATGGTGAAACACAGTCACACACACGCGTCAACAGCAGTAATGCTTCTATGTGGTCAATTCAGCAGCCGACATGGTGTTTGCAAAGTGCAAAATGGAGGAAAATATCAAATCTAGAGCAGTTTTTGTGCCCTTGTAGCTCAGGGGCGCCCTTCAATTTAGAGGCTCAGATTCAGTTTTTTCTAGTTGCAAATACATTCATTCTTTTCAATTTTCAGTCAGCTTTCCAACAAGCTATCAAGTGAGTCCATCTGATTTGTGAAACTCCAACAAATGAAGGCAAAAGCAAAAGTTACAGAGAGTTTACACATCACAAAGACAGTCAAATTTGTAGTTTTTGTGCCCCTATAGGCCAGGGGCGCCCTTGAATTAGACATGTCAAATGGATGAATTTACAGTTTCTATTTCTGGGGGATCTCTTTTAATTCAGCCCAGCTCCGCAATGCACTCGATCGCAAGATCGTTAGATGTGTTGAGTGACTGTGGTAGTGGTTCAAGCGAGCACATAAAACAAAGGGTAGATAAAAGTGGAAATATCAAATTGTACCTCTGCTGGCTAGGGGCGCCTTTCCTTTTGGTCAATCAGATGAGGTTTCTAGCAGATGTTGTCTTCACAAGATCTGTGTGGAATCCTTCTAGCTATTCAGTGAATCTATTTGTCAGCCTTCAGGATCTGTCAATCGCCCGTAATCGAAGAATCAATGTACAATGGAGACAAGCTAAAAAATGGCAGGAACTTACATATTGCCTTGAAAAAGGTGCCCTTATTTTAGATGCACTAAATGTAGTCTTCTCAATTCGTCACTCCCAAGAACATCTCTTCCAATTTGTTCCAGCTACGCAATAAGCCCATCAACATGCAAATCAGAGCAATCTAACTCCCGATAGTAAGGGTCAAAGTAGGGCACTTGGTTGAAATTGACAAAATGCAAAATCATGTTAATTTTTGTTTCTGCTCCTCTGCATGCCAGGGGAGCCCTTACATTTGGAGGTCTTAATCCAACATTCAGGCCTTGCATATGCAGTCGTCGGGTGCATAATTCTTTTAGCTACGTGATGGATCTAGCATCTAGTCGACAGGAGTCATCATTCACCGACAATGGCAGATTGAAGCGTCAAAAGGTAGAATCAGAAAATAGCTAAGTATAGAACTTCTTACGAAATTACATCTCCTTGAGAAAGGCGCCCTTCATTTTGAGGCACCAGATTCAATTTTCTGATCTCACAACTCCAAGCAGACATTTCATCAGAGTTGTTCTAGCTACATAATGTATGTGTCAGCTCAGCTCCAACATCAACTGGGCATCCGAAAATCGAAGTTCAACAAAGGTTGTGGTGACGTTTTCAAGCAACTACAAAATAGGAAGTTAGGTAAAACTATCAAGCTTTGAAGGAGGATGCCTAGAAACTCAAATTTTGACTTTTTGGAATCAAAATAATATTCTAAGAAAACCCAGAAAGAGAGATTTCAGTTAACTCAATTAAAAAATATTAAATTTTAATTTTAGCATGTCAACTTTGCAAAAGGCATATTTCTTTAATATTTTAATATTGGTGCCTATTTTGAGACTCAAGTCAGTTTCGCATGTTGAGTTAGACTGAATATTTTAATATTTTTGAAACTCCAAGTCAGTTTATGTTAAACAAAGTGGGGTCCAATCAGATAATTCCTTTTGAAATCAAGATTTCTACTTGCAGTTGGCACCTAAACCCTCAAAATTTCTTTATTTATTGCAAGATGGCATCCATTTCTCTCATAACAGGTTGAAGAGAAAAAAAAAATTCTCTTGTGTAAGCATTCAAAGGCACCATAAATATTATTTTCTAGATTTCCTTGTAGATACAGGTCCAGAATAATCAACAAACTTCAAACAAGCATGGTGATTTTGATAGAATCAGAAACATAAAACTTCTATCTTATGTCTTAATTTATTCTTTTCTTGTCTTAGGTATTCTTCACATGTCCAATAATTTGACGACTTTTGACAATTTTAATCATTTGGGTTGGTTGTGCACGACTTTCTCTACAAAACCCATGTGTTCAAATTTTTCAGGAAAAATTACCTCGAAGCTTCAATTCTCCAAGTTTTTCTTTTCTCAACTGAAATTCCTTTGCATGGTGGAGTAAAAGTCAGTATTTTTCAGAATAAAGGATCTAGGTTTGTTTAAATCATCTTCTGCACAAAACCCATATTCCATATTTTTCAAAAAAAATTGCCCCCCGCAGCCCCTACTGCCCCCAGTTGCTTTTTTTTCGGAAAAGTCTTTGCATGTCAATCTAAGCAGTGTTTTTTGTGGATTTCTGATGTTGTGGGTTTGTTTAGAATTATTTTCTGCACAAAACCCACGTCTCAAAAATTTTCGTGAAAATTGCCCTCCGACAGGTATTTTTAGCCTCATCAAGAGTGATTTTTGACTTTCTGGAAAAAGTTGTCAGAACATAGTCATGTTTACAGTCAACAGGAAAGTTTTTCATAATACGGTACACACAGACCGAATTCAAGACCAAGTCGGTCTTAATTCATCATTTCATCATAACAGTTGACACAGATTTGCATAAGGTGAATCCAGAAGTTGACTTCATAGGGTCAAAAATAATTTCATATGTACTTAATCTGGGTTGCTAGAGGCAGCTTCACTCCCTTTTTTAGTCCATTGTATAGAATTCGTGGTGTCTTGTGTAAAGCACTACAAGTCTACTACCTGACAAATTCAATCGGTAGATGGACGGGTGATTTGTAGTCTCAAGCCCCAAGGCATTGAGAGGTGTTTTGGTATTCCTGAGCATCTGAACAATTGAGTCATTACCGTGGATCTATGTGAAAATGAATTCAATGCTGATAAGGACATGTGTTAGAACAAAATGGTGAAAAGGAGGCTAAAATAAAATAAAAGTAAATTTCCAAACAATGTGGGTCGCAAAGAATTCAAGGATGAATACGCGATTTTGATCACTCTCTTGAATCGTGTTTTCGATCATGTAGATGCTCACAAATTTCAGCCTTGGATGTACTACAACATTGTTCAAATTATTCCCAAGCGAGAGCATTATTATTGGGCCTCTTTGATCAGCGACGTTCTCCACAAGCAGATTATCGGTTTATTGGTTGCACACAAGTTTCACATGTGTTCGTACCTCATATACCTGATTGCTTACCAAGGTCAGATTAGAGGGTTGGACACAACAGGGATTCTCAGTGTATAGAAAGTTCATCTATATTATGACCAGCTTAAGTTCACAAAGTCCGAGCAACATTTCAAGTGTGTGGAGGAAGCAATCTTGATGTAAACAATGAGGGACCTAGACTAGGAAATGCATGTTCGTATCTCAACGGTTGCCAGAGAAGAAATGGAAGAATGGGTGGACTGGTTCATTTAGTTCCCTACTTATACCTACATTTGCGTCTACAAATATGCAAGAAGTCCAGCCATGCTACCTCGTTATCCTTCGGATAAGATGGTTTTCATGGAATTTCTGAGGCAATTACATGATGTGCATTCACATCTTCACCACAAGCGCAAGACAACCACCAATTTTCCATTGCAAATGGGAATCTATAGGTGCAAGACAATAGTTGACACCAAGGTTGTGGGCCATGGGTTAGGAAGACTTAATCTTAAGTGCCTTGTTGACACATGCTCATATGACCCTTGGGGTTATTACTCAGCATATCTTGGTGGTCGCTCTTGCCACAAGCCTTCTATGGATGATTATTGGGTCAATTGCGAGGATAAGTTTGAGGTGCATCGATGTAGTTACAATAGGTTCACTTTCTCACATATATTTGTCTTCATGTTAGAGGATGTGGGAGGATTGTTGGGTGATGATGGGGATAATCTTCCTCAATTCTTTAGAGAATAGGTTGATATGCAGCCACTTCGAGCTTTCGATTGGTTTGCCAAGGAATACTCATTTGTCAAAGATAGATCAAGTAGAGTAATTCAAAATATTATACTCTACTTGAATAGCAAGAAAATAAGGAGGGCAGTCATGCCACATACAGAGCTACTACCGGTGGAATCTTCACTGCCCTCCTCATCAAAACCAAAACAAAAGAAAAGAAGTAACCCTCTTAAAAGAAACAAAGTGTCTAATAATTCAAAAAGGGCAGGCACTTGTTACAGAAACACATGCGGAGGTATCCACAAATATAGTTTAGAGCATGCCAGATTCAGAGGTACAACCTCGTTTGCCTTCATCAACACCACAGAAGCCTCCATTTTTGATTCACATTGACTTGGAACTAGAATCTCCACCATGTAGCAATACCTTTACACATTCTCACTCATCAAGTTTTCCTATGACTAGCATTGATCCTTCTAGTGAGATTAGATGAGACTCATCTTGGCTTCAAAGTCAGCTGGCAGGAAGAGGAGGCAACCATCCTACAAACTAGACTACTCAGATTTTGATCATGTCTACCAAGACACACCAGATAAGAGGATAAAGAATCAGGTTCATGTAGAAAGGAACGCTAACAAGGAGATCATAATAGAGACTTTTTCACCCCCAGAGGACAAGAACTTGAACAAGGTTGAAGTTGAAGACTTCGATGTGATAAAGGTCAACCTTGGTAAAAGCACATGCCAATCAAAGGTTGATTTCCTTCAAGTTGCAATGGATAGCATAAAGGATAGAGTCATAAAAGAAGAAGACGACAAAGTATCCCTCAAGGCTAAAATCTAGTAGCTTCTTCAGTATATCTCTAACCTTACACATAACACTGAGAATGTCACCGCCTTGCTCCCGTAGATGTTAGAGCTAACAGCATAGTAGAATCAACTTAATCAGCTTGTTGTATATGGGAAGCACCTAAAATATTGGAAGGATTTTGTCACAAGGGTTCGCTTTGTGCTTACAAAATTATATTCGTTGAGGTATAATGTCCACGAACTCCTTCTATAGCTTCGGGAATCAGAGCAAGAGCTAGCAGTTGACAAACCGAGAGATGAAATCATGATCTCTCATCTGAAGACGTCATATGACTCGATCGTCGATGAAGAAGATAAGGAAGTTATTTTTACTTGGAGAACACAATTAATCTTCAAGGCAAAAATACAGGAGACAATGGCTTCAAAGTTGGCTGAGAGTAGAGAGCATGTGACTAGTGCACTTCGGTATGTGAGAAATTTTGTATCTTGATTTCCTTGCTAGTATCAGTGAGAGGGTGGTGAGTACATTGAGCTTGGTGACGTTCATTCAAAATTGCAAGTGCTCATCCAATGTATTTTTAGTGGATATTTTGTTGTTTTTAAGTTGGATCAACTTACAATCATGTTAGCATTATTTGATGAGGCGGTTAAGAGTAGAGGAGACCTTCAGAGTCAGATCACGGGCAGTGAGGAGATGCTATAAAGACATAGTGTGTTGTAGAGAAGTATTAGTGCCCCAGATGGTGATGCAGTCAACAACCTCATGGAGGGGTTACTTGCTCGAGATCATGGCAAGTGAACTCTAGATCAGGATGTCCCATCTTTTTAGGATAGACATCACATGCAACAGTTAACTTGACGCCTCTTTCTGAGTTAACTCGTTGTTCCACATCTCATGGATGTCTATTTTGGAGTTTTCATTCTTCATTAACTGATGTTAGTTATCAGTTAACGTGCTTATCAATAAGGAATTGCAAGTTGCAAATGTCCATTTGATTTGGTATGTTCCAGTTAATTGATGGTAGTTTTCTAGTTAACTGTATAGTTGCATACAATTAGGTTTAGCAATAAAATATCACATGCTTGCGAGACTATAGTTGACTCAAGGTAATTTTAGGGTTCCCTACACCTTTGATGTCTATAAATAAGATCTCTTTTCTCATTTGTAATTAACTTTTGCATGAGATAGTAATATATGTTGCATCACCTTGCCTGAAATATTGCTATTTTGTATCTGTTCATGAGCTTTTACTATGATAATAAATAGTTATTCCACCTTGGCTGAATGTTATGATCATGGTGTTTGTTCAAACTTGGTTAAGTGGGGTTGCTAGTTTGATGGTTTATTGTATGTGTTTCTCGCCAATGTAATTTTTTGTCCTAGTTTTCTACCTTGTGTTGTGTTACTATTTGTTCTTTCAATCTATGCCTTGGATAGGGGTCCGTCTTCGTTGGAAATTTAGGAAGAATAATTATCATCTATGTGTCATTACCAATAATCTTGTTGCATATCTACGCCTCGGATAGGGGTTCCTCCTCCTTGGAAATTTAGTGATTAAGCTTATCATTTGATGTCATGCCTAATAAACTTCATATCAGCCTATGCCTCAGATAGGGGTTCCTCCTCCTTGAAAATCCTGTTGTAGAGTTTATCGTATAATCACATTTCTGCTCCTAATTCCTCATACTCTATTTTTCTTGAGGGAATAAGATATATTAAAATAATTTAGTTTTAGTTGTATTTAAGATCTCCAAAACCAGAGAAAATCCTTAGCTACAACATTCTTGGTTTCCTTAACCTTGTGCCTCTTCCAGCTGAGTCAAAAAGATAGGATTTAGAATCATTTACTTTTTCACGCATATCAGCAAAAGAGGGAGCTTCCCCTCCTAATTTGAAGAGCAATCATTACACACTGTGCATAGTTGTTTGTAGCAAGTCACACTCCATAGGTGCTAATTGTTACGCCAACAGTATTTTGACACCCACCATGGGGCACGAGGCAAGAAAACTTCAAGAAATCTTCATGCTTTGTGTCACAGTAATGACCATTTAGCATCCTACTGCTCCAATTCAACAACCATGACTCACTTTGGCTATCATACAACCAAAATTTGTGTTGATTCAATGTGAGCAGTCAGACATCATCGGTAGCCTGTGAATTTTTATCTTTGACAATCATACATCAAATAATCAGTTGAGGAACACAGCTACTACTCTAGACAAAGAAGAAGAAAGAGCAGATCTTGTAGCTGGTCGACCAGTTTTGCCACCACCCATATGGGAATAAAGCATCCTATCTTACCAAGTATACTCAAGAAGGAGAAATAATCCTCCTATTCAAGAAGAGTTGATCTTTGAAGAGGTTCTTGAGCATTTCCTAGAAGAACCTAAGACGAATCTCAAACCCCAGCTGAAGCAATGGGTGACAACAATAACAACAACAACAACCACAACAGTTGGAACAAAAGAAATTTGAGACGTCCAACCCCACTGCCTTGGGGTGACAACATTGGACCATTGGCCTTAGCAAGACACCACGAGCTGCCCAAGGGATCGCAAAAACATTTTCCTTGATTCCATGGCAATGGATCTAAACATCCTGATGAACACATTTCAGCATTCACAGTGGCTTGTTCCATTTCGCATGTTCCATATGAAGACATAGCTATTTGTATCTTTGTTGAGACCCTGGAGAATAATGCTTTAGAATAGTTCCATAATCTTGCACCAGGCATTATCACAAGTTGGGTAGTCATGAGCAAGAAATTCTTGGTGAGATTCAAGCCTGTTAAGGATAGCCACCATTTATTTGCACAACTCTTAAACTCAAAGATGGAGCCTATAGAACTGATGAGGGATTTGGTAGAGAGGTTTAATTGCCTTGTCACATGTCTTTCCCATACACTCAACCCATCTGATGAGATTTTGATGGGCAACTTCATCATCACGCTATCTTCAGAAATAGCCTTTTTCTTGAAAGCAAGCCAAGGAGTAGATCTACAACTTACACAAGAAGAAGCAATCAAGATTGAAGATAACATGATCATGATGAGAAAGATGAATAATTATTCAATTAGACCACTTCTTCAAGCATTTGTTGATCCACTACTACAAAAGGTATCCAGTGAGGTGAAATTTTTTAAAAGAGATTCATTCACACAAGGGTAGCAAGCACTACGTACACAACTGCCATATCAACCTCAACAACCATACCAACAAAAGAGGAATAACTTCTAGCCATTCAACAATTACAAATTAAGGTAAGGACAAACAAGACAACCTGTTGATAGTAAGAATCCCACAACTTATTTCTCTTTCCATGACATAGTTGAGCATACCGGAGCTACATGTCCAGAAAATCAAAGAATGAATCAGATCATGGGATTTGTTGATGTTGCTCCAAGTACAAGCTTCGTACCTTCACCAACTACAAATGTTGTCTCACTACAAACATACGACTTTGATGGCGACTCCGCAACGAGGTACTTCGACAAAGAACCTGTTAATGAACAATAAGAAGAAGACTACCACCAATACTCTCTTGCGATTGATCATGAGAACATCTCATCACCTATGTTCACACATGCTCAACATTTCAAAGAACAAAAGAAGAAGAGGAAAAGTGGAAGCTTGACAAAATGGGAAAAGAAGTGTCGTCCACTTCCAATCCCAAGTCTTCACAAGTAAACATCGTACTGGTTTCCCAAGATCCAACCTTAGCAAACTTCGACATTGTGTCTTCCATGATGAAGACAAAGGTACAAATATCACAATTCAAGTATTTTCAGGATCATCCAGAGCATTTGGATCAAATCCTCAAGGTGGTAAAGAAGAATACTGCAGTCCAACCTACATTGGTTGAATCCTCCGTGCCAGCAAAAGATAAGCTAAAACCGTTCTATATATCTTTGTATATAGGAGGTTTTAAAGTCAACAATTACATCATAGATAATAAAGCTTTAGACAACATCATGCCTTTACAAATCATAAACGCATTGGGAATTTTGTGCACTAAAACTAAAGAAAAGTGTTATTCACTTGAGTCAAAGTTGGTGTCGTTAGTTGATCAACTGAAAGATGCACAAGTAAGGCTAGCATCTTGTCTTGAAAAGAAAATCATGATGACTATCTTGATCATTGACATTCTAACCAATTACGGGATGTTGCTCAATAGGAGTTTCTGCAAAGACCTCAAAGGTGAAATTCAATTGGATTGGTCATTCGTGACAATTCCATTAAAGAAGGGGACTTTCAAGTTGGAGCCTAAGGTGAAGTCAAAGTGCGCGGTGGTGAAGTCCCAAGTTCCACATGCACAAGTGTTATATCAAGACACGGGTTTGGGGACATATGCTATGATATCTGATGTAATCGAAGACTGCCAAAATTTTGCACTTTCCATGACTACATCATATGAAGAATCAAAACTGTGGATGATGCAGTTCAAGAGCAGTTGCTCAACATCGGGTTCAGGAGTGGGAGTAGTGATCATCTCTCCCAAATTTTTCCTATATCCATTCGCATATAGGTTGCAATTCGAATGCACCAATAACACTATTGAATACGACACACTCTTATAAGGTCTCAGGAATGCGAAGGATATGGGGATCAAACATTAGAGTTGAAGGAGATACAAAGTTGATTGTTAAACAGATTAGAGAGAAGTTTCAAGTCAGAAAGAATCACCTTCAATCCTATAGACAAAGGGTGTGGAATTCCATCGACTGGTTTGATGCATTTGACATCAAATACATTCCAAGAACAAACAATAGCAGATTTGATACCCTTGCAATATCAGCCACTCTTTTCATGTTGCATTCTGACTTTCATCAGAGTTCTTTTGCTATTGAGTTGATCTACAGGCTAGCTGAACCATATAATTTAGACAACTGGCAAGTCTTTGACGATGATGATGACATCAAAGAGTTTCTCATTATGGGAGACGACTACAAAGAATTATTCTTTGAAGTAATTTCTACTCCTTTCAGAGAGTCAATTGCATAAGACTCTGAAGCTATAGAATCTGGGATCATTTAGTTGAGAGGAAATCAAATTCCTAAGGGTTTTGTTTCTTTAGAGGATATTTTAGACAAGCATGACCAATACATCCAAGATCAGAAGATGCCAGGCATTAATACTTATGTTGAGCATTTCCAAGTGAACATCGACACTGAAGACAAGCCTCAGCTTGTTAATCTAGGCAAGTGTTGTACTCTAGAAGAAGCTGAGAAGTTTTTCGCCTTGTTCAAATGATACAAGGATGCATTTTCCTAGTCATACAAAGACTTGAAGGTCTTCACACCTGCAAAATTGGCACATACAATTCCTCTGAAGTCTGATGTCAAGCCTTTTAGGAAAAAGTAGAGACATTATAATCTACGGATTCAAGATACTATCTATGCAGAGATTTAGAAGATGGTGGACTCGAAGATAATTTATCCAATTCATCACTCCACCTGGGTGTCTAACATAGTTCCTGTGCACAAAAAGAACACTGAAATCATAATTTGTGTGGATTTCAAGAATTTGAATCAATCGTCCTTGAAGGACAATTACCCCATTACTAATCATGGAGCATACCTTGCAGACAGTCACCAGATCAGAGATGCTATCACTTCTTGATGGTTTTTCCAGTTACAATCAGCTTGCAGTGGTAGAGGAGGAACAGATCAAAACAACTTTCACCATGTCATGGGGAACATTTTCTTATGAGAGGATGCCTTTCGGTTTCATCAACACTGGTGCTACTTTTCAAAGGGCCATGGATTTGGATTTTGGGGATCTCAAGAAAAAAATAATAGTTGTCTATCTTGATGAATTAACCATTTTCTTAGATAAACGGAGCAATCACTTTTTGCATCTCACAAGTGTTCAAAAGATGCAGGTATCACAAAATCTCATTGAATCCTAAAAATACTATCTTTGTGGTGACAGAGGGCAAGTTACTTGGCCATATCGTTTCCAAAGAGGGGACCAAAATTGACCCAAATCAGGTGGATTGAATTAAGAACCCACCTCTTCCAACCAACAAAACACAAGTGCACTCCTTTTTCGGTAAATTCAACTTTATCAGGAGGTTTGTACCATATTTTTCAAAGCTGACAAAGGAGATCTCAGCTATGATGAAAGAGACGTCCACTTTCATATGGATAGAAGAAGGCAAGAAATCCTTTACCAAAATCAAAGAAGCTATTGCTAATGCACCAACGTTGGGTCATCTAGAATTTCAGAAGGATTTCATCCTCTATTTTTATGTGTCGAACACATGTCTACTATATTGACTCAGAAGCTCAGTAAAGAAGGAGAATCTCCAATTGCTTTCATGAGCACTAGTTTTAAAGATAGCGAATCACGTTATTCTCAAATTGAGAAGAATGTGTATGTTGTCATCAGAGTTGTTAAGGATTTCAGATTTTATATCTTGAATTCTCATACAACGGTGTTTATCACTGATCCAACAGTAAAAGGTGTGCTAACTCAACAGGAGATGGGCACGAAAAGAGGAAACTGGATTGCAAAAGTTCAAGAGTATGATCAGGAGATCAAGCCAACCAAGCTCGTTCACGGGCAAGGTCTTTGTCGATTATTGGTAGAAGATGGAGATCAAAAGAAACATAGAAATGGTAGAATTGAACCTAAACTAGCACCTGAAGAGGACCTTCCTTTGGTCCTATTAGTTCATTCTGCGGAGGAATGGTACACAACTTTGTGGTATTATTCAACTTATGGAGAATGTCCACGTCACATGGATAAACAACAAAAGAGAACTTTGAAGCTGAAAGCACAGAAATTTGTGCTTGTCAATAACATTCTATACAAGTGTGGCCTTGATGGAACTTTCCTTTTATGCGTTAGCAGAGACCAACAACATAGATTGTTGGATGTTTTTCACAGTCAAGCATGTGGTGGTCACTTTTCATCAAGAGTCACTACATTTAAGATCCTACGAGCATAGTTCTATTGGCCTACCATGTTTCACGATGCATATGAATGGGTGTATAGGTGTCAACATGTCAGCAGTTTGTTGGTAAATTCAAATTAGCAACTACTCCACTTAGACCAATTATTATTGATGCTCCATTTCAGCAATGGGATATTGATTTATCAACCTGCATTCTAGCAAAGGGCATGTTTATGTCCTTACAGTGACAAATTATTTTACAAAATGGGTTGAAGTTGTTCCTTCTAAGTGATCTACCTCAGAAGTTTTTTGTGACTTTTTGAAGGAGAACATAATTTAATGCTTCAGGGTACCTCGCAAAATTGTGGTTGATAATGCATCGTGTTTCTCGTTAGAGGAGCTACTTAATTTTTGTTTTGATCACGACATCATGTTGTCACATTCATCAAATTATTACGCTGAAGGTAATGAACAAGCTAAATCATCAAACAAAAATGTAGTCACAATCGTGTGTAAGCTGGTTGACTTAAATTAGAAAGCTTGGCATAGGAAAATATATGATGCTCTTTGGCCTAATAGAATCACTCCCAGAAGAGCCATTGGAACTTCGCCTTTTTCACTTTTATATGGTACAAAAGCAATGTTACCCATTACACTGGAGTTGTTCGCCTTGTAGCTAGCATCCTCAGTGGAGGATGGAGAATTCAAAGATCCCATCGAGAAGATGATTTTGTACCCGATGGATCTAGAAGAGGAAAGGGTGGAGGTCATTGATAGAATCACTCAGCATCAAGAGCTAGTGAAGAAGATTTTTGATAAGAAGGCTCGTCAGAGAGACTTTGAAATCAAAGATCAAGTCCTATTGTGGGAAAAAAGGCATGAACCCAAAGGAATGCATGGAAATTTCGATTCCTTGTGGCTAGGGCCCTTCCAGATCTATGAATCAAGAGGAGAGAATACATACATTCTCTCACATCAAGATGGAAGGATTCTCCCACTACCTTACAATGGGCAATATCTTAAACACTTAAACCCTCTAAGGGAGGAGTGACTTTTTTGTTAATAATTTATTTATGCTTTATCATTATGTCATAATGTGTTTCCCCATTCTGTGATGTTTTGTCATGTTTTAGGTGATTTAGGTAGTCTTTTTTTAGGTGATTAGGAAAATTCCAAGTATTTTAGGTGATTAGGGAATGAGTCCTAACTCCAATTCCCAATGTTAAGTCACTGGTCTACAAAAACATAGAGAATCTCAATTCTCCTATGATGTAAGTATCTTACATGGTCACCAGACAGAGCCTAATATTGTACCCAAACCAAATGTTTTGCTTCATTAAGGCATTTTTCTTAAAATGGTCTAAACCTTGTAAAAATGATGTCAAAACTCAATTTTTGGGCAAATCAAGTATGGGCTTTTGGTCAGTGTGATGTTGGGAAGATACTGGCAAATTTTGAAAATTTTGAAAATTATGGTTTCAAACACCCTATTTTTAGGTCAAAAAACCCTAAAAATAGAAACTTGTCAAAATTGGTTGAAATTAATTTTGATTGCCTTATTTTGCATCACGGTCACAATGGTGAAGTCGGTTTCAGTTAAAAGTTAGTTTAAGCCTAGTGGGTAGTTTTCACTTTTTTCAGGAGAAAAAGTTAGGACCTTCGAGGTCATCAATGGCAATTGGTCAGTACCAAGTGTCAAAATCTAAGCTTGAAACTCAAAACAAAACATTCTATGATGAAAGATGTTGAAAAAGATGCTTCTTAACAAGGGGATTTTCAAATGGCGAAAAGTGCAAAAAATATTCTAAGTCTGGAAACACTTTCACTTTGTAACGTGGGAGACGCTTGTGCAATCAACATGCAAATCAACTTTACAGTGTATGTACATGTGAAAAGGTGAAATACAGTCAAACACACACATTAGCAGCAGTAATGCTTCTACGTGGTTAATTCAGCAGCCGACATAGTGTTCACAAAGTGTGAAATGGAGGAAAACATCAAATCTAGAGCAGTTTCTGTGCCCCTGTAGATCAGGGGCACCCTTCAATTTGGAAGCTTAGATTTAGTTTTTTTTGGTTACAAATACATTCATTCTCTTAGTTTTTAGTTAGCTTTTTGACAAGCTATCAAGCGAGTCCATCTGATTTGCAGAACTCTAACAATCGAAGGTAGAAGCAAAAGTTACAAAGAGTTTACACATCACATCTAGACAGTCAAATTTGAGGTTTATGTGCCTCGGTAGGCTAGGGGCTCCCTTGAATTAGACATGTCAGATGAATGAATTTACAGTTTCCATTTTTGGGGGATCTCTTTTGATTCAGCCCAACTCTGCAATGCACCCGATCGCAAGTTTGTCAGATGTGCTAAGTGACTGTGGCAGTGGTTCCAGTGAGCACGTAAAACAAAGGGTAGATAAAAGTGGAAATATCAAATTGTACCTCTGCTGGCTAGGGGTGCCTTGCCTTTTGGCCAATCAGATGAGGTTTCTAGCAGATGTTGTCTTCACAAGATCTGTGTGAAATACTTCTAGCTATTTAGTGAATCTATCTGTCAGCCTTTGGGATCTGTCAATCGCCCGTAATTGAAAATCGGTGTAAAATGGAGACAAGCTGAAAAATGGCTAAGGAATTTACATATTGCCTTGAAAAAGGCACCCTTCTTTTAGAGGCACTAAATGCACTCTTCTCACTTCGTCACTCCCCGGAACATCTCTTCCAAGTTGTTCTAGCTATGCAACAAGCCTATTAGCAGTCAAATCAGAGTAATCTAGCTCCCGGTAGTAAGGGTCAAAGTAAGGCACTTGGTTGAAATTGACAAAATGCAAAATCATGTTAGTTTTTGTTTCCACTCCTCTGCAAGCCAGGGGGGGCCTTGCATTTGGAGGTCTTAATCCAGCATTCAGGCCTTGCATATGTAGTCGTCGGGTGCATAATTCTTCTAGCTATGTGATGGATCTAGCATCTAGTCGACAAGAGTCATCATTCACCGAGAATGGCAGATTGAAACGTCAAAAGGTAGAATCAGAAAATAGCTAAGTATGGAATTTCTTATGAAATTACATCTCCTTGAGAAAGGCGCCCTTCATTTTGAGGCACTAGATTCAATTTTCTAAGCTCACAGCTCCTAGCAGAAATTTCATCAGAGTTGTTCTAGCTACGCAACGGATGTGTCAGCTCAGCTCCAACATCAACTGGGCATCCGAAAATCAGAGTTCAACAGAGGTTGTGGTGACATTTTCAAGCAACTAAAAAATAGGAAGTTAGGTAAAACTATCAAGGTTTGAAGGACACCTAGAAAGTCAAAGTTTGACTTTTTGGAATCAAAAAAATATTCTAAGCGAACCCAGAAAGAGAGATTTCAGTTAACTCAATTAAAAAATATTAAATTTTAATTTTAGTATGTTAACTTTGCAAAAGGCATATTTCTTTAATATTTTAATATTGGCGCCTATTTTGAGACTCAAGTTAGTTTCGCATGTTGAGTTAGACTGAATATTTTAATATTTTAATATTTTTGAAAATCCAAGTTAGTTTATGTTAAACAAAGTGGGGTCCAATCAGATAATTCCTTTTGAAATCAGGATTTCTACTTGCAGTTGGCACCTAAACCCTCAAAATTTCTTTATTTATTGCAAGATGGCATCCATTTCTCTCATAACAGGTTGAAGAGAAAACAAATTTTCTCTTGTGTAAGCATTCAAAGGCACCATAAATATTATTTTCTAGATTCCCTTGTAGATACAGGTCCAGAATAATCAACAAACTTCAGACAAGCATGGCGATTTTGATAGAATCAGAAACATAAAACTTCTATCTTATGTCTTAATTTCTTCTTTTCTTGTCTTAGGTATTCTTCGCATGTCCAATAATTTGACGACTTTTGACAATTTTAATCATCTGGGTTGGTTGTGCATGACTTTATCTACAAAACCCATGTGTTTGAATTTTTCAGGAAAAATTACCTCGAAGCTTCAATTCTCCAAGTTTTTCTTTTCTCAACTAAAATTCAATTGCATGGTGGAGTAAAAGTCAGTATTTTTCAGAATAAAGGATCTGGGTTTTCTTTAAATCATCTTCTACACAAAATCCATATTCCATATTTTTCAGAAAAATTTGCCCCTACTGCCCCCAGTTGCTTTTTTTTTCGAAAAATTCTTTGCATGTCAAGTTAAACGGTGTTTGTTTAGAATTATTTTCTACACAAAACCCACGTCTCAAAATATTTCGTGAAAATTGCCCTTCGACAGGGTATTTTTAGCCTCATCAAGAGTGATTTTTGACTTTCCAAAAAAAGTTGTCAGAACATAGTCGTGTTTACAATCAATAGGTGAGTTTTTCATAATGCAATACACACAGACCAAATTCAAGACTAGGTCGGTCTTAATTCATGATTTCATCAGAACGGTTGACACAGATTTGCATAAGGTGAATCCAGAAGTTGACTTTAGTGGGTCAAAAATAAGTTCATATGTACTTCAAAGCATCACTGAATCTGGGTTGCTAGAGGTATCTTCACTCCCTTTTTCAGTCCATTGCATAGAATTTGTGGTGTCTTGTGTAAAGCACTACAAGTCTACTACCCGACAAATTCAATCGATAGATGGACGAGTGATTTGTAGTTTCAAGCCCCAAGACATTGAGAGGTGTTTTGGTATTCCTGAGCATCTAAAAAACTGAGTCATTACCATGGATCTGAGTGAAAAGGAATTCAATGCTAATAAGGACATGTGTCAGAACAAAATGATAGAAAGGTGGCTAAAAGAAAATAAAGGTAAATTTCCAAACAATGTGGGTCACAGAGAATTCAAGGATGAATACAAAATTTTGATCACTCTCCTAAATCGTGTTTCCAATCATGTAGGTGCTCAAAAATTTCAGCCTTGGATGTACTATATCATTGCTCAGATTATTCCCATAAGAGAGCATTATGACTGAGCCTCTTTGATCAACAACATTCTCCACAAGCAGATTACTAGTTTCCTGGTTGAGCACAAGTTTCACATGTGTTCATACCTCATATACCTGATTGCTTATGAAGGTCAATTTAGAGGGTTGAACACAACAGGGATTCTCAGTGTACAAAAATTTCATTAGTATTATGACCAGCTTGAGCTCACAAAGTCTAAGCGATATTTCAATTGTGTGTAGGAAGCATTCTTGATATAAACAGTGAGGGACCTAGATCGAGAATTGCATGTTTGTATCTCAGCGGTTTCTAGAGAAGCAATGGAAGAATGGGCGGACTGGTTCATTCAGTTCCCTACTTATACCTACATTTGTGTCTATGGATATGCAGGAATTCCAACCATGCTACCTCATTATCCTTCAAATAAGATGGTTTTCATGCAATTTTTGAGGTAATTACATGATGTGCATTAACATCTTCGCCACAAGCACAAGAGAACTGCCAATTTTCCATTGCAAATGGGAATCTACAGGTGCAAGACAACAGTTGACGCCAAGGATGTGGGCCATGAGTTAGCAAGACTTAATCTTAAGTACCTTGTTGACACATGCTCATATGACCCTTGGGTTTATTACTCAACACATCTTGGCGGTCACTCTTGCCACAAGCCTTCTATGGAGGATTACTAGGTCAACTAACAAGATGAGTTTAAGGTGCGTCAACACAGTTACAATAGGTTCACCCTCTCATAGATATCTATCTTCATGTCAGATGATGTGCGAGGATTGTCAGATGATGATGGGGATACTCTTCCTCAATTCTTTAGAAAATAGGTTTATATGAAGCCACTTCCAAATCTCGATTGGTTTGCCAAGGAATACTCATTTGTCAAAGAGAGATCAAGCAGAGTTATTTAGAACAGTATACTCTACTTGGATAGAAAGAAAACAAGGAGGGAAGTCATGCCAGGTACAGAGCCGCCACCGGTGGAATATTCACTGTCATCCTTGTCAAAACCAAAACAAAAGAAAAGGAGTAACCCTCCTAAAAGAAACAAAGTGTCTAATAATTCAAAAAGGGAAGGCACTCGTTACAGAAACACATGTGGAGATAGCCACAAATACAGTTCAGAGCATGTCAGAGTCAAAGGTACAACCTCCTTTGCCATCTCCAACACCACAACAACCTCCAGTTCTGATTCACATTGACTTGGAACTAGACTCGCCACCACGTAGCAATACCTCTACACATTCCCACTCATCAGGTTTTCCTATGACTAGCACCAATCCTTCTAGTGAGATTAGTCGAGACTCATCTTGGCTTGAGAGTCAGTTGGGTAGGAAGAGGAGGCAACCATCTTACAAACTAAACTACTCAGATTTTGATCATGTCTACCAAGGCACACCAGATAAGAGGATAAAGAAGCAGGTTCATGTAGAGAGGAATGTTGACAAGGAGATCATAATAGAGACCGTTGCACCCCTAGAGGACAAGAACTTGAACAAGGTTGAAGTTGAAGACTTCGATGTGATAAAGTTCAACCTTGGTAAAAGCACACACCAAATGGAGGTTGATTTCCTTAAAGTTACAACAGATAGCATAAAGGATAGAGACATAAAAGACAGAGAATACAAAGTAGCCCTAAAGGCTGAAATCCAGCAGCTTCTTCAGTATATCTCTAACCTTACACATAACACTGAGAATGTCACTGCCTTTCTCCTACAGATGTTAGAGTTACCAACAAAGAATAATCAGTTTAATCATCTTGTTGTATATGAGATGTGCCTGAAATATTAGGAGGAGGATTTTTTCACAAGGGATCGCTTTGTGCTTGCAAAATTATATCAGTTGAGGTATAATGCCCGCAAACTCCGTCTATAGCTTCAGGAATAAAAGTGAGAGCTGGCAATTGAAAAACTGAGAGATGAAATCATGATCTCTCATCTAAGGATGACATATGACTGTCGCCGAAAAAGAAGATAAGGAAGCTATTTTTACTTGGAGAACACAATTAATCTTCAAGGAAAAAATACAGGAGACAATGGCTTCAAAGTTGGTTGAGAGTAGAGAGCACGTGACTAGTGCACTTCGGTACGTGAGAAATTTTGTATCTTGATTTCCTTGCTAGTATCAGTGAGAGGGTGGTGAGTACGTTGAGCTTGGTGATGTTCATTCAAAATTGTAGGTGCTCATCCAATGTATTTTTAGTGGATATTTTGTTGGTTTTAAGTTAGATCAACTTACAATAATGTTAGCATTATTTGATGAGGCAGTTAAGAGTAGAGGAGAACTTCAGAGTCAGATCACGGGCAGTGAGGAGATGCTACGAAGACATAGTGTGTTGTAGAGAAGTATTAGTGCCCTAGATGGTGATGCAGTCAACAACCTCATGGAGGGGTTACTTGCTCGAGATCATGGCAAGTGAACTCTAGATCAGGATGTCCCATCTTTTTAGGATAGACATCACATGCAGCAGTTAACTTGACGCCTCTTTCTGAGTTAACTCGTTGTTCCACATCTCATGCATGTCTATTTTGGAGTTTCCTATGTACAAATGGAGTTTTCATTTAGTTTTCATTCTTCATTAACTGATGTTAGTTATCATTTAACGTGCTTATCAATAAGGAATTGCAAGTTGCAAACGTCCATTTGATTTAGTATGTTCCAGTTAACTGATGGTAGTTTTCTAGTTAACTGTATAGTTGCATACAATTAGGTTTAGCAATAAAATATCACATGCTTGCGAGACTGTAGTTGACTCAAGGTGATTTTAGGGTTCCCTACACCTTTGATGTCTAGAAATAAGAGCTCTTTGCTCATTTGTAATTAACTTTTGCACGAGATAGTAATATATGTTGTGCCACCTTGCCTGAAATATTGTTGTTATGTATTTGTTCATGAGATTTTATTGTGATAATAAATAGCTATGCCACTTTGCCTGAATATTATGATCATGGTGTTTGTTCAAACTTAGTTAAATGGGGTTTCTAGTTTGATCGTTTATTGTATGCATGTCTTGCCAATGCAATTTGTTGTCCTAGTTTGTTACCTTGTGTTGTTTTAATAGTTGTTCTTTCAATCTACGGCTCGGATAGTGGTCCCTCCTCCTTGGAAATTTGGGAAGAAGAATTATCATTTATGTGTCGTTACCAATAAGCTTGTTGCATATCTACACCTCAGATAGGGGTTCCTCCTCCTTGGAAATTTAGTGATTAAGCTTATCATTTGATGTCGTGCCTAATAAACTTCATAGCAACCTACACCTCAAATATGGGTTCCTCCTTGTTGGGAATAAGATGCCATTTAATTTCATTCTTAACATATTTCATGTATCTCCGGAGTCCTTAGAATGGGTTTCACAACTCTAGGATTAGGAAGAGATTAATTTGGAGTGAAATAAACATTTAATTTGATATTTGTAGTTATTCCTAAACATTAGGAGCATGTGGGGATTCCTTGGGAGAGCTCCTACAAAATAGGAGCACATGGGTGCCTACATGAAAGGTGGGACTCACCTTTGGTTCAGTTAACTGGTTGGTGAATTGAGTACACTTCATAAATGCATCCTAGGTTCCTACAAAATAAGGATTTTGATTTATGTATGTTGAGGTCCTATAAAATAGGGGGTGATGTGTAGTTCAGTTCAATTTAGTTATGTTATGTTTCAGTTATCTTCAGTTGCATGTTAGTTAATCATAGTTGATTTGAGTTGCTTGGACAAATAACAGGTTGATACATTTAGTTAACAGATGGAGAATCATGCATGCACATTATTTTCCATCAATCAGTGGTAGATGTGTTTCAGTTAAAAAATATCAACTTGGGCCCACCTTGGGCGCCAAAGTTGGCATCTTTGAGTTACAAATATTGCATGGAAAAGATATTTGTAATGCTCAATTAAGTGGGACCCAGAATGAACGCCTTCTTTGAGGATGAGCTTGTAGAATATATTTTTGATAACTACAAGGTTAGCACTTCAGTGCTGGGTGCCAACTTTGAGGGAGACTATTGTTTGACTTTGTCATGCATCTTAGAACTCAACTTGGAGACCCTAGGCATGGATTTTATCAAGGGGCTTTGTGATATCATATATGTTAACTCTTATGAGTTTGTAAGCAAGTTTTATTGTCTATTATTGCAGCCATTGTATGAGAGAGTTTTGTGAGAAAATATTGTAGGTTGTGAAGAAGATTTCTTGAAGACAAAAGAAGCACATCAAGGAGAATTGAATCAGTATCATTGTAACTCATTCAAAGGTTAAATAATACAAGCAAGAATAATTATGGTGGAGTTTTTTACCTGAAAGGGTTTTCTCCACGTACATATTGTGTCCTTTCTATTATGTCTACTTTCTACAACATTAAAATTGATCTAATTCAAGATTAATCATACACAAGAGATTGTGACAAAGAATACTAAAATTGAATCTACAATTACACAGGTTTTACAAATTTTAAGCTATATTATTATACAGTTTTACCTTCATTTTCAACACTCCTCCTTGGAAATCCTGTTGTAGAGTTTATCGTATAATCACATTCCTGCTCCTAATTCCTCATGCTCTATTTTTCTTGAGGGAATATGATAGATTAAAAGAATTTAGTTTTAGTTGTAGTTAAGGTCTGCAAAACCAAAGAAAATCCTTAGCTACAACGTTCTTGGTTTCCTTAACTTTGTGCCTCTTCCAACTGAGTCAAAAATATAGGATTTAGAATCATTTAATTTTTCATGCACATCAGCAAAAGAGGGAGCTTCCCAAGAGTAGTCATTACACAATGTTCATAGTTGTCTGTACCAACTCACACTCCAGAGGTGCTATTTGTTACACCAACAAACCCTTTAATAGGTTTAAGACCAATGATTGATGACTTTTTGAATAGGTGAATGATGTGAAGCTCTCAAAGTTTGACAGGAATCTAGACTCAAAATTTGATTGATGTGTTTGATTTTAATTTTTATGAACTTGAAAACCTTAAGAGTAGACTTGTGACTCCAAGGTGAGTTTTCTCAAAATATGTGTGCTAATTCAACTAAGTTCTTAGAAATAGATTATTTCTAAACATAGAGCTAAATAAGATGATATGGTGAAAACTTAAGTCTAAGAGATTTGTGTCAAAATTTCAAGTTGCTTTATGTTTGTTATTTGATATTTTGATGTTGATGTCGATTGTTTTATATTGATTTGTTTGATTTTTTTATCCTAATTGAAAATCTAAAAGGTGTTTTTGACAAGATCAAGATGTTGAAGAACATGAACTTTGTTTGTTGTTGTGAGTGCTATAAGTGAGCCAAGATTGTTTTTACATTTGTTTGAACCAATTTGATGTTAGAGTAAAGGTTTTAACTTAATTATGTTGATTAAGTTACCTTTATTCCCTTCTTAAGATTTCACTTTAGTTTGCATAAAGTGACATTTAATAATTATATTAATTATTAAATGTTTTCCTATTAGGGTTTCTTTTAGGTTTTTCCTATTAAGTTTTCTTTTAGGGTTTGCATGATCTCCTTCTTAAGGATTGATCCATTGTATGTTTCATTAATTTCCTTTTTGTTTTGATAAGATAATTTCTCCATTTTTCAGAGCTTCAAACCCTTGTTTATTTTCTCCATCCATTCTCTTCCTTGTGACAGGTATCCATTTGCATGCAAGTGTTCTTGGAGTCTGAAGTTAGTTTTGACAACTTCTACATGGTATCAGAGCTTTCATGTTGCATGTCTGTTCTTGTTTGAAGAATTTGGAGCTACAAGGGTTGGATCAGACATTCACAGTTTTGGGGTTTGTTTTTTTTTATCCAAGGAATCACCTACAATTTCAAAGCATTTTGAGTCCAAACGGACCTCATCGTTGGATCCGCAGCGGTCCAAAACCCCTAAATCGACTGTTCATTTGTCCATTTTGGACAAAGTTGATTTAAGGGGCAAATTTTTTTACCCGTACGATTGTCCGTACGGTCATCCGTCTGCCTGGTAAAAATAATAATTTTTTTTTTGCATTTATTAACGTCAGATTTTTTTTATTTTTAAAAAAATATTGTCAATTTTTTAATTTTTTTTTTTTTTAAATAAAAATAAAAATTAAAAAAAGCAGTTTAAAGGCTTGCTTAGGCCTGCACCGGGTACCCTGCGCAAGCAACTCCGTAAGGCCGTACCTACACAGACCTACGCAGTGTACCCACGCCTTCATAGGGGTGCGGTGGGGGTGGGCCCACGTGCCTCCCCCACCAAAAATGTTTTTTAAAAATTTACTGTAATTTTTTTTTATTGTTTTTTTTTTAAAAAAACATTTTTTTGTAAAAAGCCTAGTTGTGCATGTGCGGCAACGGCCATTTAGCCATCAAATTTAGGCTTGGATTTTGTTGTGACGGTCGTATGACCGTCAAATTTAATGCAGCACTGATTTTTTCCCCCTTTGGAGCTATTTTTTTCAAGAGGTCATAACTTGGGCATACGATATCATTTTTTGGTAAACGAGATATCATCGAAAAGCTGGTTCTGTCAACTTTCTAGTGGTGTGGGTCTCATTGCTTCATTTATTTTTTGGTGCATTCTATAGCCAGTTGAAGTCAAAGGAGTAGTTTTTAGTCCCGAGCTCATAACTTTTGACCAATTTCTCCATTTTTCGCGATCTCAGCGACGTTGGAACTGTCTTTCAAAGCTCTTCAATTCCATCCATGCAATATTTCCAGATTTCACTCCAGGTATATTTTATTTAGTTTTTTGTGTTTTAACACTCTGGTGAATTACTTGGACATATTTGCTCTTGGGAACTTCTCGTTTGCATGGGATGCTTTGTTTTTGGCTGCTCTTCATGTATTTCCAAATTTTTGTCCTTTGTGGGCATTTTGAGCATCATTTGTAAGCAATCTTCTATGTAAATGCACTGAGATAAAGTGCCACACTATTGTACATGTATTTTGGGGATTTTGCACATAAGGTTGTGCCATATTTTGTACTCACACTATATTATAAAGTGCCATGGGGGGGTTGTGTTGTGCCTTTGTTTTTGCCATCACACCTTTGTCCAGTGAGTGTCCCTCCATGACGATAGTGGATCCATATGATTCCAGTCTCATGCATATGTGCTTTGTTTTGCACACCACTTTTTTAGTTGCAAGTGATTTCTTGTGCACTTTCAGATGTTGTTTCTTCTCCTTTATACACTATAGGGTGTTACACACCATTTTAGTGGATCTGTCAGACTCTCCCAGTTCAGCATTATGGGGGGGTATTATACTGTTCGTGCTAATGCTTCCTTGGTTTCACCTTGGAAGGAGTCTTCTATTCTTTGTTGATCAGTGTTTTTCAGACTATTGGTACTTGTGCCATTTGTATCTTTGTTCCAGGTGTTTGCCTTTGTTTTCCATCTGATTCAAGTAGTGTCATTTGGGGCACTCATGCATATTGTTGTCTTTTTGATCCTAATCATCTTATCTTCAGAGGAGGTTCTTCAGCACCATAGCAGTCATCTTTTGACAGTTGTTTGTAGCTTCTTTTGCTTCAATAATGTTCTTCATGGCTTTCAGCTTTTCTTTTTGGAGTAGAGTTTTTCCCATGAGGTTTTCTCTATTTCTCCACTTTACAGAGATTTGGTTGTATTTGGGTACCTGATCTGGCCTAGTTGTCGGGACCCATGTTTACCTTCTTGCATTGTAGTTACCTTTGCTTTCTTGCACTTGTTTGTAGCTACACTGTTGCTCATCTTAAGGGGGGGTGTTAGAGTAAAGGTTTTAACTTAATTATGTTGATTAAGTTACCTTTATTCCCTTCTTAAGATTCCACTTTAGTTTGCATAAAGTGACATTTAATAATTATATTAATTATTAAATGTTTTCCTATTAGGGTTTCTTTTAGGGTTTGCATGATCTCCTTCTTAAGGATTGATCCATTGTATATTTCATTAATTTCCTTTTTGTTCTGATAAGATAATTTCTCCATTTTTCAGAGCTTCAAACCCTTGTTTGTTTTCTCCATCCATTCTCTTCCTTGTGACAGGTATCCATTTACATGCAAGTGTTCTTAGAGTTTGAAGTTGGTTTTGACAACTTCTACATTTGATGTTTGAGAACCAAAAGAAAAAATCAAATTTGTTTGTTGAAGGTTGTAGTTTTCCCATTTAGGCAAAAGCATCACACTGTTCAGGCATATGCATCAGACTGTTTTGCTACAAAAGTGTCGATATTCTAAAAAGGCATTGATGTTTTGATAGAAGTGTTAGATTGTCTAACAAAGGCATTACTCTATAAAATATTTACTTTCCCTAATAAATGTGCCACTATGTGCAAAGGTTTCAATGTGCAAACATAAGTGCCATTTTGACAAAAACAAAAGTGTCAATTTGTGCAAAGGCATCTGTAACATACACCCCTAATTTTTTTTAAACCACTTCATGTTGTTTTCTTGTTTGTGAATGTGTTTTGTGTATGTTTCAAATGTGTTTTCAAGATGCATAACAACAACAACATAGAAGAAATATGGAAAATAGAAATGGAAATTAATAGGAAACAATGCTTTTAACATAGATAACTTATAACAAGAGAAATTATTTCATACCTAAAATCATATTATTACAATGCTTTATCAGACCTGATATAATAATAATCAAACCTGGAAATGAGCCTCCAACAACAACAACTCATAAGGAATGGAATTACAAGTCATGTATAGTCACATTCAACTACAAATAAGTTTTCAACCCCCTTGAAAAACCACCCCAGACACCAAAGGCACTAGTTTGGAGTCCATACAACAATAGATCACCAAACCCAAGAAACTTGGAATCGTACGACCCCTTGGAAAGGCAATCAACCTAGAAAAATCAGAAATTCACCAAATAAATCATATGAATGCTTGAAATGGGATTCCAAAACCTATAGAATGTGTTTAGCAAATACACAGAATGATATCCCGAGTGTGCATGAAGCAATGAGAAATATTCTCTTTCAACCACGGGTGATACTGAGTTTCTAGAAATTTTGATAATGCAAATAAAACTTCATAAATCACTCCAAAATGCCTACAAATCACCATCAAAATGATCCACACACCAAATGAAACTCCTACCAACAAACCCACATCAAAAGACTACAAAAATATTCATCTTTAACCACCCAAAACTCTGAAAATCAAAACTTTGATGAAGCCCAATGTTATCCCTAGATGGAACCACTCAAATTTGGCTGGGGTGGAACTTTCACCATTGAAACTAGCTCAATGCAATGAGGTTTTTCATCCTCAACACATAACCAAAGTAATCTAGAGTCATTCTATCAGCATCATGTTATGTTGCCAAATCGAAGATGACCAAATAAGAGCCAAAATGAAACTTTATAAAAAAGTGAAGGAAATTAGAGAAAATTTAGGTTCGAAATACTTTCCCTCCAATTCCAACACCCTCCTTATGAGCCTTTTAAAATTTAATTAATTTTCAACACCTTATACCTCCCTTGGGCGTCCAAATGCTCATAAAGAAACTATTTCTCTTTTGTTGCCTTCTAAAATAATGTTAAGTTATAATATTAGGTTGCAAGGTTGTTTTTGCGATGACCACCAACCACTTCACTTAAGTTATAAAGTTATTTTATTAGAATAACTTAAATGATTGATAAAAAATAAATATTAAATAATCCAATCTTAGGCTCTCGAATGCCACCTTAGGAATAACACTGGTGAAGCAATATGAGCCTACGACTAGTTACTCGAAATATACTTACTATAAATAGAAACTACTAAAAATAGTAAGCACTCACCAAAACATAAACTAGCACAAAATTGAAGTTCACTGAGATGCCCTATGGCTTACTATGAATAGTAAGCACTACAAACTAGCCATTGCTATAAATAGAAAGTCTTACCAAAAACCAACACTAAGTCCCCTAACTAGATCCAACTAGCCTATGGGAACTCTAGAATAGGCTAATTGAATATCCCACTACTCAAGTGCGAGAAGGGGACATTACAACATCACACTATTTAGGAAAATGTGTTAATTTGTCTAGGGGATCATCTTTAAAATGCAAGTTGACTAGTTTATTTGATGTTTTGATTTTGCAAACACAATATACAACATGTAAAAACTAACTCAATGTGGTGATAAGATGGTTTGCATCTATTCTTCTTCCATAAAAACTCACTAATTGGTGTCAAAATGTCATCACATAAAAATATGCCATGAAATACAACCTATTTAGTAGTTAGATCAAGTTTATCTTCTAAAGGTGGGTGACTTGAGTATGCACGCATACATGACACACCTCTTACCTTGGAAGGAAAAGTTCCTTGCAAGGAATTTTGTTGCCTCAACTATCTTTGGTACATAGCAAGTAACTTCATGGGACGATGCTATCCCATTGCACCACTAAAAGAAGACATTCAAAAGTCTTAGGCCTCTAAAATAAATAGGTTTCTAGTAGGTGGAACATTGGTGAACACTATCGACCTCTCAGACATCTCCTTGGGAAATAAAAAACCGTAGTCCCTAACGAAAGTCTGAAGTACTACATACACAAATTGACCTACAACTTTTTCTCTCAGCTAATTTGCATAGCACGCTCAAAAATTCCACTTGAGGTTGAACCCTTGAGTTCTTCGTGAGGATGTATCTCAAGGAAAGCCTCCTAATTAAAAGAAAAAAGTGGAAGGAATTGTTACTATTTCTTGTCACCCAAGATCACACTAGGCACGAGGGTAAACGATACATAGCAACTTCCTTTGGGTAACAATGAACATAAAGATGCAAGCTCAAGATGTTTCTCTTCACCTAAGATCGAGAGGATACACATCCAACTTACCAAGCATGAAAGACAAGGAATACAACGTTCATTTTAGGTGCACCAAAATAGATATGTGGTTCATTTTAACTGCATATAAAAGGTGCAAGTTATTGATTCTTTTTAAACCAAAATGATAAGTGTGTTCATTTTAATCCAAAACAAGTGTGTGTTGATTTTAAGCCCAAAATCCAAAAATGAGAGTTGTGGGGTTCAATTTTAGGCACCAAAGCTAAATGTGAACGTAAGCTAGTACATTAAACTAAGATAGCTCTAAGATCATCCTTCACACAAGTGTTAATAAACACTTTGGAATTTGATTCATGGTTCATGATTTAGTGTTCATTTTAACCTAGCTCCTGCAAATATTAGTCTCATAAATTAGAAAACAACAAACAGGAAATAGTTAGGATTAGGTGAAAAACAATCTAAAAATGGATGAAGCAGACTTTTGGAAGGAATCAATGGTTAAGATCAAATTGGCTAATCAAAGGATTAAATTGAATGAGAGATGATGGGATGGATCAACGATCAAATCAAAGGTTAAGATTTCCCAATGGCATGCATCAAAATGTTAATCAAGGGCTCAAATTGCTTGAGATAATAACAAATCCCATGATTTTAGGAGCATGTGTGAGACATTTCCACATGGAGGGAAATATTTGAATTTGAATTGGAGGAATATTCCATGAGAATACTCTTCGAATTATTGGAGGATTGGAAGAAATTAGTCAAAAAAACAATTAAGAAAATATTCAAGTATGCAAGTGGAGGGAATTTAGATCTTTAATTAAATAATTAAGAATCATTTAATCAAAATGGGATTTAGGACATTTAATTAAATAATTTTCATTGTTTAATCAAATGAGAGGAATATGAGATTTAATTAAATGATTTGCATTATTTAATCAAATGAGATGAAAATTAGTGTGAAGGTAATGGATTAATCAAATAATATTAATTATCTGATTAATAGAGAAAAATAGTGAATTTAATTAAACAATTGACATTATTTAATTAAATAGATTAAAATGAGTGAATCAAGTAAGAAATGGTGTAAATGATTGAAATCTTAGTGTGTGATGCAATCAAGACATTTCCAAGTGTCTACACAACCAATTGGTTTTTAGGTATGTGAGAGGGAAATTAGCTAGCAAGGCTTCTCCATCTTTGTAAGAAGGAAGCAAAAGTCTCCATTATTTTGTTTAGCAACACATAATTCTTTTATGGATATTTCTCATTCCAAGTTGTATGAGAAGTGTGTTATGAATTCCTCATAGAATCTAATTCATTGAAAGTTTTGATCCCAAGTGGTAATTTTGGGAACCATTCCATAGCTTGTCCCCCTAAGATCCTATGGAAGAGGTGCATTAGATAAGTTTCATTATGTAGCACCTCTAGCCAAGGAACATGAAATTCTTTGATATGCTTGATAGGGTCTCATTTTCCTTTATATTTATTAAACTTGAGTATTTCAAAATTGTTTGGAAAAGAGGCATGGGCATTGTCCTGCCAAATGGGTATGGTCACATGTCTTCAAGAATATAGCCTTTCTTTATTTATTTTATACTCATGTTTGAAATATGTTGTCATAAATTTTGTACTTGGAGAGCCAAGTCATTTGTTTGTGTGGGTACTTACATGTTATTGGGATCATAGGTGGATGTAGGATGTGTAGATGAATAATCTTGGGGAAATTTTGTTGATGATAAATTTTGGTGAATGTATGAAGGATTATGGGGAATATAAGTGTGAGTGGTGGGGTTATACGTGATGAACTATTATTGGGGGTTTGCATAGGATGAGTATTGATCCATATTGGGATTGTGATGGACATAGTGTTGTGAACTCATGATTGGTGTTTTGGTTTGGTGAGTTTGGAGGAATGATATGGGAGGGAGGGGTGATAGTATGTTGAGGTTGTGATGTGTAAATATAAGTTTTGGATGTGAGTGATGGGGTAACTTGAGTGGAATTTTGGTTTTGGAATGATAAATTGGTTGTAGTATTGTGTGATTACATAATTTGATGTGGTTGAGATGAGTTAGGAATGATGGAATTGTTAGGATTGGTGTTATAAAATGGGTTGGTTACTTGTAAGGTATACATTGGAGATTACGTGTATGTAGGAGTCACTAATATGTGTGTTGAATTGGTTGGTATGAATGTTTGTGGGATAATGGATGTTATTTATTGAGATGGGTATGAATTTTTGGTAGGTAGGGTGGAAGGGTGGATGTGTTGATTATGGTTGGTGGTATGGTATTATGGTTCTGGGATGTCATGGAAGGTGGTACGATGTTAGGATTATTGGTGAGGGGTTTGATAGATTTTTTATGGGATATCATGCTAAGGTCTTTGTGGGAGAGATTATAGAATCATGTGTTTATGATATGATCTTATTAGAACTTATTTCCCCTAAGTTTTATGGTGGAACATTATTAGGAATGTCTTTTATGAGGGTGATATCAAATGTTGTGGCTAACTTGGCACCTTGTTGTGCAAGTTACAAGGAATATCATTCTCTATATATGATAAGTAGGGAATCTACTAATCTCATGGCATTTGTATCTTGTTGTGCCTTTGATAGTTCTTTGGGTGTTATTTCTTCGACTCCACTAAGGTTTGCACTATGATTAGGGCTCAAAGGAGGCGGGGTTTCAAAACCCCTTGAAACAAATGTGGGTATCTCTCCTTGGGGTCCAATTAGCTCCCTATGTAAGGTTATCTTGTTGGGATCTTGGTGATTCATTTTCCTCTTTGCCTATGACCTTGTTTCAATAGGCATATAAGGTATATCTAAGATTTGATTTGTGGATGTTTGGTGATAATTATTAGGAAAAAGATCAAAAGTGTATCTAGATCTTAAGACTTGATGATTGGGGGTTTGATAATGATATTTGAATTATGAACTATAATTCTAAGTTCAAATTCAAAGGATAAAAGGGGTGGAATAGTTTAACTTAGAAGTAGACAAATCTTCTAAGCTAATCTACCCATAAATAGGCTAGTTTGATTCTTCAACTTGGAGAAGGAAAAATTCCAAGCTAAACACAAAACTAGGGATCATGGGGGATATCAAAGATCTAGATAAATAGTAATGAGTTTGATCCTTATGTGTGGATGATTACATGGACGATGACAAACTTGCCCTATGTCCAAGTCTATGTGTGATTGAAGGATGTTAATGGATGTGTAATGGGATGTGATCAAATCTTAGGTTCACCTTTATTATGCTAATTAGGTTTGTGTATATAGATCTGTTTGGTAAGACTAGAGGATTTGGAAGCAACAAAAACCCTAATAATTGAGCAATTACACCATAGAAGAAAATAGTTGCATCAATGATAGTTTCAATTATAGGATTTTGGTCTTTAGTGAATGGAATCTCTAGTTGCACAAAATAGTGTGATAGATGAATTAAACATAGTGACAATTGTGGCAATTCAAGATAAACATGATACAAAGAACAAATGTGAGATTATGAAGTTTAGAGATAAGTTACAGTACAATCTTAAGGCAAACTTGGTCTTCAATAGGAAATTATGCCACTTTGTGGAACAAACACACCTATGTATGCCTTAATTGCACCTAGATATGCCATAAATGTGCCTATTTGTGACACAAATGTGCCACAAAGAGGTAGAGATATGTAAGGCTAGGTCAATTATAGTTGAGGATTAAACAGATGTGAAATTTTTCCCTAGGACAGAGTTGTATGACTTCTAGACAATGAATTGCATGGATTGATAATCAATTGTGTGCTAAGGTGGTAAAATGTGTGGTTTTGAGTGATCTTAACCTAATTTGATTATTTTGAGTAGTTTCAACAAGAGAACATTTCACACGGTAGACAACATTTAAGACTGACTCCAAGGTAATAATGATGATTTATGATCTCGCTATTAGGTTTTATAGGTATTGCACAATTGAAAACATGCCAAACATTCACAACCTAGTTAGTATTAAAAGGAGTGTTAACTTAAAGTGGGAACACCCGCCAAGGGAATAATACCTTCCAATGAATGGGTAACTAGGGTATGTCAAGGTCATGTACCACCTTGACACCCCTCACCTTGAAAGGACGAGGTCCTAGCAAGGAATAATGGTCACTTCAACAAGGGAAATTACATGGTGAGTAACTTAACACATGATACTATACGTTGCACAATAATAAGCTAATGATTGAAGGCTCCTAGGCTTCTAAAAATAAAGGTTCTTAGTGTGGACTATTGTGAATAGAGATCTCATCTATAATAGTCTAAGATTGGAGGGTTCTCCTTCTCTCTCCTTCAGTGAACATGTCTCAGAATACCAAGAATCACATGGCTCAACTTTGAATGACACTATTTACTCTTCGGGGTATAACTTTCACTCTCCCCTCTTTGTATACCCACGGGGAAATGTGGTTGGGGTCGAACCCTGGGGTAATAAATTCCCTAGGTAGGCCCACTCCTGAAAATTAAAAGAGACTATTGTGTATTTTTCTTGCACCCAAAATCACACAAGTGTGTTGGGGGAGAGGATACATAACCTGGGTTGACACAAAAACATGCAAGTGCACAAGACATGATCTAGACAACCTTTCATTAACCTTAGGAAATTAAATTATTTTCTACTCTATGAAAAAGTCAAACACACAAATTCCTACACCAGATAGTGTTAGTAGTTTTTTGTTTTGTCTCCAGTCCAACGAATGCCACAAGCTTCAACCAAATGATTAATAACCAAAAATCCTAACAGGAAAATGCGTGAATTTGATTAAAAACTAAGAACATAAAACAAATTTTACCTTATGTCAATTGTGAGATTCTGCACAATAAATATATCAGTATACAGAGTAATTGTGCCACTCTGTGAAGCAATTGTACACTTCTGTATATAGTTATGAGCCTTTGCACATCAATTGCACACTTCTACATATAGATCAAAAAATAGAGAAATCGAAGGCAAAACCTAGTTTTTAGAGTCAAATAGTCAAGTTTTTTATCATAAAACAACACAAATAGGTTAATTAATCAGATGCATAGTACTTAGAAAATAGAAAACTTAAGAAAACCTTGTATAAGCAATTTTAGAACAATTATGTCACGATGTAGCACAGTTGCACACTTTTGTACAACAAGTGTACCTAAGAGACCAACAATTGTGCCAAAAATCCTATCAATTGCATCGCTATGTAGACAATTGCATAAAATGACCTTGTGACTGTAAAAACATCTTAAACCTCACAAAAAATGATTAGTAATGGGGACTGGATTGTCCCACTGAGGGTATTAGAATGTATGACCTAAAAATTCGATTGCAAACCTAAATAATAATCATTACAAAGAAGCAATTGAATGAATATCAAACAAATAAATATATACCTTAAACATGTTAGTGTTGGAGTGAAAAAGACACTGAAAGGGGGGGGGTGAATCAATGTTTTTAACTTCTTTACCAGTTTTAATTGAAACTGAAATAAACCAGATATATGCTCTCATTTATCAATGATAGAATCATTCATGTATTGAATGTAATCAGATAAACTGAAATGAGAATAGTGAAACATAGCATTTTAAAGCAATAAAGCACTGAACTGAATGAATCATAGAAACTCAAATAGACACAAGATATGTCAAGTGGAAAACCCTCCTAGGGTAGAAAAACCACTCCTGAACCTGCTGCCTTTTCAGGCTTTCATTTCAATAATTATTTTGACAATGCCTCATTGGTTGATTTCTGAGCACCAACTCAAGGAGCACCAGCCCCTCTGTTTAGAGATACCAATATCAAGGAGCACCAACCCCTTTTATTTTTTTCAATAGAACATACAATAATATAGAGGATCTCTTTGTTTCTTTGATTTCTGTCAAGTGCCTCTTGACAGACAATGTGTAGAATTCTCAAATGTCAATAGTGACACTTCAGAGTTCCGCCCATTATCAAGCCTTAAGACAGCTTGAGGAAAATCTTGTTATAGTCTCACTACAAATTCTCATCAAATGTTTTATCAGTGGTGTGTCCAACTTTCTTTTGTCACACTCTATTTCATACATTTTTCATGATACTATTCCAAAATAGTTAACACACTATGTTTTCCAAATTTTCAGCATCAAAAAATAATTACCCCATTTTCACACTAAATAGGAATGCCCTTTTCTACTTTTTAGGTTTATCAGAGATGATTAAGCCCTAACCTCTCTGTTTTCCTCTTTTTACAGTTTACATCGTTACATCCCATGAAGGGTTACAACAGTTGCTCAATTTTTTCTTTCAAAGAGTTACTCAAAGATGATTATCATGTTACCATGCTACAGTCGAGTAACAGTGGCAGATGTTACTATGATCATGAAGGAAGGATCATTCTGAATAAGGTCTTATGACTAGAGTACTCAAGCATTGTGCAAATATAACAGGCAAAGTGAAACCTGTTCTCTCAAGCAGCCTGCACAAGCAGTGCTAAAAACAAAATAGCATAAGATCTATAATAAACCAAATCTTCAACTTCCATGAAGAAGCAAACACTTATCCCATATTAACATTTCTAGTAAAGGTAACAGTTTTGCAAAGATAAATAGATGAATACCTGTGAAGACCAGAAAAGAATTTTCCATGAACAATTTACCAGAACTATAGAGTAGTTGAGCAACCCGTGCCACATTGCAATTTCGAGTATTCACTTGATGCCAAGAACCTGACAAGAGAAACAATCATGGTGATGGTCTTTCAAGCTTCCCCATTCACTGTCCAAGAGTTGCAGAAAAACAGTCAATTAAATAGTGAAACGACTGAGAGAGAGATTCCATGGAGGCGGCAAGAATATGGTTCCAAACCCTCGAACAAGTGAAGCACAAGTTTTTCCCTAAACTTCCAAAGCAATCAATCGAAAAAATTTACCAAGATTGATATCATTTGATATCCGCTTTCTTACCGCACAGTCGTGGTCTCCCTTCAGACAACCCATGGTATAGCGGTGACTAGCACTGACTGTTTCCGCTTCCTTACCGCTCAAATACGTTCTCCCTTTGGACTACCTACGGTATAGCGGTAGCTCCTTGCTTACCGCTAACTTTTTCCACCATGCTACCGTGGTTACACTTCTGACAGCCCGCAGTATAGCGATAGCTGTCTTGCTTGCTGCTAGCCGCTTCCACCGCACTACCACGGTTTCCCTTCTGACAACCCACGGTATAGCGGTAGCTTTCCTGCTTGCCGCTAATGGTTTCCACTACACTACCATGGTCACTGGCTTAACTGCCAGCAGTAGTGCGGTAAGACCTTTGAAGTCTGCGGTCTTACCAAAGTCAATTTTTATACTTGTTGATGGCTTTTAGGCCTTGTGTGTTTGCTATCATAAACCTGAATGCAATATTATATGCATTCCTATAGTGCACGCCAAACATTTTTAATGCCAAAAGATATCCAAAAATATCAATGCTGATTGCCACCTTGTTATATTTAATGCTCTATAATGTGCCAAGTAGTATCCAAAACCTTGTGAAGAGATAAAGACTGAATTCATGCAAAGTTCACAAAGCCATACGCCCATGCCAATTGTCATGTACGAAAAGAGAAGGAATGATCAAAGTGTATCTCAAAGCCATAAACACAATAGTGATCAAACCCCTAATTAATCAACCTATAGTAAAACTGAACATGCCAAACACATGTAATCAAGTGAAACACTGAAGCACAAATTATCAAATCAGAAACATGTCACCTGAACAATGGAACATAGAACCTATAACCAAAATGCCTCAACTGAGATCTGCACATGGAGTTAAGTTATCAGTATCACCATATATAGTGACAACAGTGAAGTAAATATGACAATCAGGAGAGCAGATCAACTAAGTGAGTAACCACCAAGATACCAGAGTACCATATATTGTCATCAAGGACAAATTTGCACAGGAGAGATTGAACAATGAGACCTTCAAGTTGAGCTCCATTGTTCTCCTCCATTTCACCCTTAGAGAAATGGTGTTGAAATTCTTGTTCTCGGATTTGTAATGGGCACAATAACAATAAAGAACTATCAAAATTTGAGCATAAGTTTGTTGCACGATCTGAGATGAGAAATGAGAGGTAGAATGGTTGCATTTATAATTTTTTGGTGACACTGATCAACGATCGAGATCAGAGGAATGATTGCAAATGATTAATGGTGGATAATCAATGAAATGAATTGATTGCTTGTTAACTAACTGCATGATTTCATATAACATTGAATGATTTAGTCAAGAGAATCAATTAGGGAGATAACTTAGAGTGATAAGTTGTTGATAGAATTGATTGATTAGTTAACTGATTTGAAAGATCAATGGACTAGAAGTGAGTGGGAGTGGAACATAATTGATGGATTAGTGAACTAATTAGACTATTCAGTGGATTGAGAGTAAGTCTCAGTCAAGAGGTGAGGTGAAAATGCATAGATATTAATTAATCATTAATGGCATGTACAAAATGGATTAAATAAAAAATAATTTTATTTATTTTTGAGAATGGATAATGTTGAGAAATTGATGGAATTAATTAAATCATAACAAATTATTTAATTTAATTTTTATTTTTTTGGTAAGTGTTGTCAAGGGGACAACTCCCATTAATAAGATCCAAAAATAAAATAAATGCATGCCCTTGCCACCAAGGGTGCAACAACACAGACAAACTTGTATAAAATTTTACTATCCAAACCAACTTTCCTAGCCTGAAAGAGCCAGCAACAGATCGAAAATGGGTGAACCCTCAAATTATAATTCCAAATTTCCTACTTTCTTTGAAGAACTTAGGGAAATTAGATGTTTTTGTTTTGAAGATGGAGTTTCTTTTTCTTCACCTCTATCCAAGCTTGTTCGGTATCTGAGGATATATGTGGACCCTTGCACGATTCCATCAGCAAGGGAGAACCATAAATACATTCAACAAAGGAGTTTGTCAAAAATGAAGAAGACACAGTATTGGAAACCTTCAAGGGTGGAGGAAAAGCATTGCAATCATTGATTGTCTTTGTACCAAGCATGGTCACAAGGCCATGGCCATCGTCCATAGATGAATGGGAAGGAACCGTATTCTGAAGAGTGGGAGAGAGGGCACTAGAAGTCTTTTCTAGAGGAGAAACAACATAATGTTTGGACTCAACCCCTTCCCACCATGAGGGTTTTCTATTTGGGACAGCTTTGGCATTTTCCCCCAATCATCTTTTTCCACACTATGCAGTAGCATGATTTGTAGCAAAGAAAACTCTACATCTAAATGCAATCTTTTCGTAATCTATCGGCTGGCACCAATGCCTATTTCCAACTTTGAGAAAGATTTATGCTGGGAGACCTTTAGAGACATCCATTTCTACACACAAATGAGCAAAAGTAGAGTTTTCATAATTAATTATTTCTTTGGAGATACTATGATAATTGCCAAGACCATTGGCAATTGCCTTGAGACATCCAATTTCCTAGAACTATAAAGGTAGGTATGGTAAACGAACCCATAAGAAATCCAATGAAAATTTCTCTGTTCTCGGATGAAATGAGGGGGACCAAGGCTTCATGCACAAAAAATCACCCTGAAAGAACCAAGGTCCAATTTTAAGCACCATTTCTTTGTCTTCTGTAGATTCAAACTCTAGGATAAAAAACCCCTTTGCACATGGGTAAATGCTAATTTCATCCTCAAGATACTCTTTCCAGTTTGCAGCAATCCATGAATGGAGATCGCATAATTTAGGCCATATCTTAGTGAATCTACAGATCAGGGCATGATCTTGCAAATAATCTTCTCTATTGTAGACAAGACTATCAAGGCAAATCTCTCGAGCAAAGGATTTACAAACGACAAAGGGAGGACTAAATGAAGCTCGTGAAGCAAATGAGGCTCAAAATTTTGCTTGGATGGGGTCGAACCAGCATCCCGCGTGCCCTGGGTACCATTGTGCAGAGAGGAGGGCATAACTGCAAGGGCATCAACAAAGCTCATCCACCTTGAGCTACCGCCAACACCATCACAACCCCGACTGAAAGAACCTACCATTGCGTGATTAACAGTGCCTGTGACGCCATCCTCCCGATGCAGATGTTCAGCCCATTGGGGCATGGATTTTTTGTCAGGAAAGTCGATCCCGCCACATGCTTGACCTCACCCAGTAAGAGAGGCATCTGAAACCCTGGTGGAACAAGGAGTGGAGTGTGCCTTGGCCATTTTCGCACCCCTGAGGGCTCCATCGTCGTCGACATTCGTAGAGTAGGGCTCGCGAGCATCCAGAGCGGATGCATAGGCTTTTAGAGCAGACACCATTTTTTTTATTGATTAAATGATTATACTTAATATAAAAAATTATTTAATTAATGAAAGAATAATTAGTGAATTAATTAAATAATCAAAATTATTTAATTAATAAAGGAAATTTGATGAAATAAGATAATTTAATTAAATAACAAAATTATTTAATTAAACTCAAAAGGTGGATTGATGATAACTAATGATGGAAAATGATGATGTTTTGGAAGAGACATGCTAGTCAAATTTCAATGTCTAAAGGATACACATAGATTTCTAAAAATGCATGAGAACCTAATGTTTCTATATGAAGCACATAAGCATGCATAAAATTTTGTATTTTTAAGGTATTGAAAATTTGTTCAAATGATATTTTTTAGAATTTAAAGTGTTTTGATTGAGAGGGAAAAACAGGTTTCGAAGTGACCCGAAATCTTTTACAATATTAAAAATAAAATGCTGCTTAAAATATGGGCCATAGAGTACCAACAACAAACTAATGAAAAAGAAACTAGGGCAAAAAGAGTGTTGAACAAAAGAAACAACATTGAACCAACAACAACACTCAACAATAACAATAATAGTAAAACAACACAAGACCACCTACAAACCAACAAAGCAAAAAACACAAAGCTACCACTAATTCATGTTGCTTAAGGTGTTGGCCACCTCAAGCTCCTGGCTCTTCTGCAGGTTGATCATTTCTAACAACTCCTTCTTCTCGGCTTCAAAAGATCTTTTCCAATCAGCCGACCCTTTAGAGGCAGGGCCTTTAGTGTTGTAATTGATTGAATTACTTTTTTATCTTTTCAAAATGTAAACACTTATGTAAAAAAAAATTAATGCATTTATCTCTAAAATATGCATACAATTTTGACAAATGAAAGCAACCTAGGATTGTATTCATATATCCTAATGAAATAGTTAATATCTAAGCCCTAAAATTATGCAATTTAATTCACAATATCTTTACAATTTTGATTTTAATGTATAACGATCAAAGAATGCAAATGCATAGTTTTGAAAATGAAATAAATACAAATTAACCACAAGATCTTCAAATAACCTAGATTTGAAATCAATTTTTAGAATTTATGCTACAAAATCAAAAAATTGCAAGTGTAGGATATGTTGGGTTCACCAAAATGTGATGTAGGAAAAGTGATCCTAGATCCAACTAAGATTTAGCTCTTTTCACTTGACATCACATTGTAACACAAGATTAACCAAGGTTGATGATTAGCTTGTTGTCACAATGGAGAGCCAATCTCCTAGGGTCTTGTGTCTATTTTTGTGTTGCGAGGACGATAAATTTGATGTGTTTTAACAAACATATTTGACATGTAACCCTAGATCTGAAAATGTAATTTATTGCACAAACGAAGATGAAAAACCATATAAAAAATTCAAATTTGAGAAATGGAGGTAGAGAGAAACTTATGCTATAAATTTGAGGCTGAATTGGGAGGACAAAGTAGTTGGGCTCCCTAGACCAAGATGTTGCTTTTTCAAATTTGAAAACTCCGGGATGTCAATTACAATTTGCTCTATGTTTTCTGTAACTTTTAGTTGACAAAACTTTCAAATTTGAATTTCACACATGAAAAAGGGGAAAGGTTGTGCTATATAAGGGATTTCCTAAGTCAAACCTCGCTTTGGTATTTCTACTTCAAGGTACAACAAATGATGATGATCAAGAGGGCATACCCTAGGTTGGACAGAGGCCAAAACAATAACAATTGACTAAAATGATAAATGATAAATGACAATGTTACCTTGATGTGGAATCCTTGATGAAGTGGTGCCACACCATAAGTTGCCACAAATGTTGATTGATGGATGCTTTGATTTCTTGATAGACCTGCAAAAGGTTAGTTCCTAAAACATAATATATTGTTGTAGATAACATGCAGAGGATAACTCAATACATCTTCATATTGATCATCATAGCTCTTTCTTCATAATCATCTCTTTCTAATGTTCAAATGAGTATAAAACTTGCTTATATATGCATTACAATTGATATTTTTGAATGTAGGCTGACTTGGGATTTTTCTAAACCACCAAAGACCGAGACCAAATTTAATTTTGAGTTAGAACACCCTTAAGGTCAAGGGCACCCCCCACCCATGATCAGATGATTTCACTCTAAATTTGTCAGAAAATTAAAGAATGTAATATTATTTTATATTCTAATCCAAAATGAATAAATTATTATTATAATTAATATTATAGACAAAATAGAATGTCAAAATAATGTGAAATTGTCAAAGTGATAATTTATGCTACACAAAAGTAATATTAATGATCCCCTCCATTTTATCCCAATCACTCATTAAGAATATGATCACTTCCTTGATTAGCTAAAAAGAAACATACCACCATGTTGGATTTTCCATACACTTGCCTTAGAGAAGTCTCTAAATTGGCTTAGGAAAGTAATTATATCGAACATATCTTATGAAATTATAAGCTTGTCATACAAATAAAATGTTGCTGGACATTTTATAATTCACTAGGCTAGTTGTATATAACTAACTAGTTATAGTTCCAGATGAAAACATATTTACGGTGAAGGCGTATCCTATTTTGAAATGCTCGACCTATTTTTTACTACCAACGGTTAATAATTAACCACACACACTGCAATGCAGTTATACGAATCTCAGCCATTCATCATTTTTTGCCTTTTTTCTGGCTGTTTTCTGCCATTTTTTCGCTGCTTTCTTGCCACTCCTCCAAACTTTTCCTTGCTGGTATTGACCTTTCACTTCTCCGGCAATTTGGCGAGCTGCAGCCTGAGAAAAAAAAGTTATTGCAAAACTTGGCATGGTATTTACTGCTGCCTTCTATTTCACCTAATACTTTCATCGCCACAATACGATGTTTGGCGTGGGAATCACATGCATTCCAGATAAGTGTTATATATGTTAATATATAATCTCTTTACTTTTGTTCCATTTTAATTTTTTTTTTTTATGTTTTAAATGGTGAGCTTTTAAAGATTTCAAAATAGTTTCAAATGTGAAGGCTCCAAAAACTATCAAAATTGGTATTAATAAATACTAAAAAAATAATTATATAGAATATAAATCTACTAGATATTTAAAGTGTTAAAATCTATAATTTGCAAATATTTAAGGGAGAGGATTCAATGGTTGAGCATATTAATTTTGTGCCTCTCACAATCATTCGTGGTCATTTGAATCACTTATTTTTTACAACAATTTACTTGACAAGACCCCGACTTATAACTAAAATTTCAGATTCACATCATCAATTATAAATAATTTAATTATATTTATTATTATACTTTTAAAAAAAACTATTACTTACATTAAATAATTAAAATTTATAATTAATAATTATTATAATTTTATATACTACAAAAATAAATCAAAATTTACCCTGATTGACCTTCCACACTTCTTCGGCGTACCCATTGCGCACTAAGGTGCAATTGCTAGTTTAGAAATATCCGAAGCTTGTTCCACTTCTGCTTTCGCTCTCGTATCATAGCAGTCAAATCTCGAACTAACTGTAACCTCTTATATTGGCCATTCAAATATGAGCTTCAGTGGCTTTGCCACTACCGATGCTCTTGTTTAGATAGATGTGGACTCACTGGAAAATCAAAGCTCATGGGCCTGACAGAACAAAAATGAAGGACAGTGGTTCTTCTTTCGCCTTTAAACAACAGGTATGCCTTCTGCATGATCTGCGGCAATTAATTCGTGATAGTCATACATATTTGCAAGCACATGAAATCTAAATCTAGAGAAATGAACACAAAGTCTTGAATTAGATAGCCATGCCATGTTTTGTGTCTAGACAATCAATTAAGCATCTTCAAAGTAAGAGACCCAGTAAGCATTGAGGGTCTTAAAATCTTATGGAGTTACTTTGTGAGATTAAGATTTGTTGGATAACAGGCGGTGCAGGTGGCTTTGTGGTCTACATGGCTTGCTGGGTTTCTGCTGATAGGGTTGTCTCTTTATGCTACACAGTTGCTGCCTTCTTTGAAGGAGACAGATCAAGGGAAAGGAAAATACATGGATGTTGAGGGCATCAGTGTCACAGTATTCTCTGCAGCAGGGCCTTTTGTGGGCACTGGGGGAGCACGTCAGGCAATGGCAGTGCAGTCATGGCTTGCTTTGGCTTCAGATCTTCAAGTGGTTTTGTTTGGCCAGCACCCATCTGTGTTGTCCTTTGTCAAAGCACTCAAGCATCCTCGTGTTGCTGTGGACTCTGCCATTGAATTCACGTAAGAATTACCTTTCTCAATTGACTCCTCATTGTTTTTCTTTGGTTTTGATCTGTGTTTGTGGCTTTCAGGTTTAATTTTATGCCATCCTTCTTCACCACAGCAATTGACCACAAGTGGGTTATACGAACAATGCATGATATAATATTGGTTGCTATTCTTGCTTCTCACATATTATGATATACAACGCACTAGCATTTTCTCAATGGAAGGATGAACATTCATACAATAACCTAGTGAAGAATGAGATATCTAAAGGAGGATTGCAGTAATTATTGTTAAAGCCTTAAATAGCACCACAGTGGTAGAAGATCTCCGTATATTATTTTCTCGCATGTTGAAAGTAGTCTCCTTTATCATATTTGCTGAATTATACCAGTATTCAATTTCATATAGCAAACCCTCTTCCCAGGTTTTGAGAGGTAAGGCTAGTGAATTTTACCACTTGCAGGGCTGGAATGATTCTTCCTGCATCAGGGTTGCCTTTATTCGGCTACCAGTGTTCATATCTGGTTGGGAATTTCTCCCCATCCAAGGTTGAGACCTAGGTATCAGCAACCGAAAATAAGAGAAGACTCATGTAGTTGTCTCACACTTGGAATGGTTTGGCATTGTGGTGAAATGCGTTGAATGCAAAAAGGCCCGAACAAGACAAGAATACAGGAGGAAAAGTGAAGGGAAAGTGATTGAGTTGCCAATTTTAAAAGGCTAATGCAATTAGGATTTTGATTGCCTCGAGGCATTAATACTTGTCGTGCATGCGTGAGTGGAATGTGCCTAGTATCACTCCCCTCAAGTTTCACAAGCCCATCACCAAAGATGACAAGAAGTGCTTATTGAAAGGAGCTTCAAGAAATAAAAGTTTTTGAATTAACTTCATACAATCTGATATCATCAAATATTATGCATTCATAGGGAGAGTGATGAGTGAGCCTTCCAGCTTCCTCAATCCCCAGCTAACAAGGGGTGTTACACAATTGAACCATTGTAGATGTGCGACCATTAAACCAAATCAAAATGTGAAGTGAGTGCTGTGCTCTTTTCAAACATAGAGTTAATCTACCAATCATGGTAAATGTTCTTATAGACACAGTGACAGTCAGTTTTAAAACTTGCCGAGTACTCACAATAATTTTTAACAACTAAGAAATTCACCCATTTATGTGCAGGCAAGTTCCAATGAGTTTTACAGAGAAACTCATGGCGAGTACTTATAAGTTATAAATACTTGATGAGTCTGCAGGAGAAACTCAAGTAAGCGGAGTCTCTGCCAAGTTTTGTTGAGTTGCCAAGTCCAAGTCAAAATCGGCTGTTGAGTTTTGCCAAGTTGTGAGTACTCATTATGTTGTCAGTGGCAATTGAAGAATCACTCACTATTGCTAAACATTTTATACACAGAGAAAGCCAACTTAAGTTCATTCACAAGATTACTTTCTTTCATTCTATTGTTCATGATCATACTTTGTTTTATTGAGAAAACAGGAATAAATGAGCCTCGCAAGCATCTAGGAATGCCACCCGCCCCTGCATTGACAGTTTCTGTGGGGTGCAACATCAAAGGTGAGTTTCATGGACTGATGCCACTGACCAACCATTGAATTCCCTCTCATGTATTTGCTCTATTATCTTCCTTGGTATCAAGGGGAGACCATGAACTGTTTTTGCAAGAAAAAAAATAAAGGGTTATGAATCAAATTAGAAATAGATAAGGCATTGCAAAATCAGTTAGAAATTCACCTTAGCCATACTTGAAAAGCCAGGATTTTGAAGAACTTTCATCTATTGGATCAAAGCGTGCATATTCTGCATTTCATAAATGCTCTTATTAATATATCTCCTATAGATTTATTTTACTTAAGACACAACGTTAGACTAATGTTTCCTTTATCATCCTTTGTCTTCATTAGTATGGTCAACACTTTGGGCAGAACTCACAAAGATGCTAAGCATAAGAGTGAAATCAAGGCTATTGAAGTGACACCCAAAGTAAAAACAAATGACCTGCAACAAACTTCTTGTGAGGATCAGTAGTTCAGTTGGGATATCAACAATAGAGTTAGAATTATATTTTAAGAGGTATTGTGGAGACCATCCATAAACCAGTTCAGTTGCTACCTCTAACAATGCGTCATGCAATTGTGGTATATTATCTCAAGCATTGTTATCCGATAGAGAAGTTGACAATTAGGCATATTAACTCTTGTTAGAAAGGATCTCGAGTTTAGAGGAACATGAATATGAGTTGGGATAGTCATATGAATTTGAGTTCTTGTGGAGGTTATCCATCAATTCAAATTATTGCAACCTTTGACAATGCTTGATGCAATGTGTAGAACATTGCTGCCAAACCATTCTGGAATTGGTGGCTCTGCTGTCAATTGCCATGTAAGCTGAACACTGACAGAACTGCTGAGTTCAATCCCAGTTGAGCTGGCTGAGGTGACATACTAAGGGATGATAATTGCAACACCATTCTTCTACATCATATAATTTGGGAGAATCTGGACAATCCTGCAGAGTTTGAAGTTAGTGATCTAACATGAAATGGTGTAAATATTACAGGGGATCAATCAGCTGTCATCTGAGCATTGATAACTGATAAGGTGCCAGGTTATATTAATTGGAGAAAAACAGTGATTGATTAAAGTCTAGGCTTTAAGTCCTCACAATCAATCCACCTTATTGCATACAACGTTCTCAGCTTATACTGTATAGCTTCTACAAGGAAATGTATTTGTCAGAAAACCACCTTTTTTTCTGATTTTTGTGGGTTCCAATGAGCCACCCTATTTAAGAAAAATTTAGGGCAGCATGGAGGAAGCTAATACAAATTTAATCAAAGTTTGCATTTATTGCCACTAATTTAGCATGCTAATACAGGCCTATTTACCCATTGCAACTTTCCAGCTAAAGACATCACAGAGCTCATATCGTGTATGCAAAAATAATAAATATTGAGATGTCTGGCAATCATCTTCAACAGCATAAGTGGCCGATTCCATGTTCTAATCAGCTGCCAAGGAGGCTGGCTGAATGAGCTGCTGCAGGGTTTGTGATTGATGTCATAGGATTCTGCCAATGCTGGTTAGTATTCAAGATTTGTCATACCACTAAGGGCTTCTGCAATATATTATGGTGGCCAATGAACTCTACAATGGAGTATGTGAAGCTATGTCTAAGCATGGAGAGTAGACTGACGTGCAGGTATGTACTATGTATGCTAAGATGGCAGCCCAGGAAGTTCCTATAGCTGGGCTGGGAGCATGAATTGTCAATTTTTTTGTGTTTTTATTTGTTTGAACAAATACACTACAGGGATTTTTCTTCCTCTGCAGCCTGAGGACCAGCCTTCACTTACAATTGAGGAAGTTTGTCCGTATTATTTTAACTACAAGTACCTTTTATTTAAATAGAAGGTTACACATGAGATGAAACATATGGCCATCAAGATCCAACAGCCCTTGTAGAAGCACAATGCTTTTTAGTAGTAATGTTAATGGTTTTTAATATGTGTTGGCTAACCGGGTATTATGATGGAGAAAATGAAAATTCTGTGGCTTCCATCATAGGTAATGCTGATATAGATGCATATTCTAGTGAAATTAGTTTGTTCTTTGCTTCTTTAAAGGGCAAATTTTGTAAGTGGAGAAAACTGTTATATAATACTTATATTTACAGTTTTTTCAGTCTTTATCATATCAGCCATGTTGCCAGCATTTGGAATTTCAAGCCATGTTAAATTTGAGGGACATAGTCCCATAATGCAATATATTTATCTTTTGGACTTATACTGACAAAGAAATATAATGATAAAGATGGTATTTTATTGTAACTTTGAAGATGCATTTCTTAGGCCTGGCACAAATTACCTTGAAAGTTGAAATACACTTCTAAATTTCTAATAATAAACATAAATATTAAATTTGCATTATATGTCCTCTGAGATTGCAAGATACTACCTCATCTGTTTGAATATAAAATATTTTTATTGGAATGATTTGAGTCTTGACAACAGTCTAGTTCTTTCTACTCATGCCATTCATGTTGCCATTTATATAGCTCTGTACTTATACAGACTGAAAGTTTCAGTGGTGAAGGCATGTGTCCTCCATAGAGGAGGGCACATGTTCAATTCCAGAGGGTACGGTTGTGCACCTCGTTGAACAATATTTATTATTATATAGTAAATGGAAAAATAATCTTCCTGAAGGCTTCCACAAGAGGGGCCCCATACTCCAAGTCGGTATCTCACTTGGCAGTGATTTCTGAACAATTATTTTTTACTTTTTCCCATACATGTAATTAGTCTAGTACCATATGAGTACTGCTGCATAAGATTATAGCTTAATCTACTGTTCAGATGTAGAGTCGGAGTTCAAACTGCAAGACTACCATTATTCTTTCAAGTACTTTTGAGTCTTTGATCATTTTTAGAAGAAATATCACAAATCTTTCTGTCTAAATTTCCTAATAATCTTACAATATGCATATTACAAGGAAGCTTAAAGTGAGTTGAATTGGTATGAAACATTTCATGGTTAATTAGTATGTGATTTTTTTTGGACTGATGCGCAGTTATCCAGGCACCTTATATACATATTTGACTAAAAACTGTTGAATCCCCATTGTGAAAGTGTAAAGCAATGGCAATGACTTGCAAAAGATTCACAACATATACATATATATATAGCTGAAAGCCTCTGTGCATACCACTTCAAAATTTATGGATAATCTTCTGGACTTGCAATCTGTTTTCATTCTATTCAAGTTTAGAATCCTCTAGGAAATCCCAAAGTTATAATTTGCGATGATATAATTCATGAAGTATTTAATCATATTGAAATTTGACATTAACAATTTCAATTTAAAATGAATTGAACTTCGAAGTCAGGATGGTTATCCACTTTTCCTCCATTAATTTCTCCTTTTTCCCTTAGTAACTGGTGGGCTGTTTTTTCTTGTATTTTCAGGCCCCTCTATGTTGTCTACCTTGTATGAGAAATTAGACTTTCTTGTCATCCAATGAACTCTATCCTTTGAAAAAAATCTGTAACAAGCACTCGATTTCATTTATCCATATTTGCTTGTATGTTATGGCCAAATTTTAGAATAAAATCTTAAATCATAATATTGGATCTAGAAATGGTGGATTGAGAATGTATGAAGGCCAAAAATCAAGACCTCAATTTTTCATAACATTGCTTATATTTAGGTTGACTACATTGTTGGTGTACTTCAGAAAATATATCCTCCATTCTTCACTTTTTATCATTTATGTAATTGCACAGGAGGCCCCATGCATCCCATTCAACATTGAAATTGGTCAAACCTTAAAATCTGCCCAAATATTCTGTGCAGCTATGTTGAAGGAATAACTGAATAAGGTTTTAGCTTTTTGTTCATTTGGTAACATCAAATTTATATAGATTTTTAATTTCTTTAATCTTGCAAAATTAAAAGTAAATATCATCTTATAGTTTTTTCAATGTTATTGTAGCTTAAATATTGAAGTAGCCATGCAACTATTTTATTTTCATAGAACCATTTTCTACAGCATGCTCCTAACATTTTTGGGAAACACCCACTTAAAAGAATGCCTTGCCCCTCCTCCATTGGACCACTGGGTAATGAAGCAACAATTCCCCTAAACTGAAACTTTTGATATTGCATTTGATCAAACTGAGTTTAGGTTCTGGACAACTTGCACATGTGCATACACGGACATGCATGTATTTCAGGCTATTTTGGTAGTCTATCTATGAAGTCTATGAAGCAGTGGATTTCAACTTTTAGTGAGTTTGTGTTCAATTTCAAGTGAGTGAAAGCTCAAAATGCAAGTTAATTAAATGAAAAATTAAAAAAATTATACATCATGGAGTATTGATGCAGATTCTTAGGGACACCAATGTTTCACAGCATGGTGGCAAGAGCTCGTGCATCTAATTCTGACATTTCTGTTCTAATAGAGCCTGAGTTGGTTCTCCTTCCAGACTTTATGGCTGCTCTTCAGTATGCGCATGGCTTAGAGCATGATTGGCTTCTTGTTGCCATGCCTCCAAAAGTTTCTTATTTTCCCTTCTATATGGAAGGCCCAGGCAAATGGGTTGAACAAGGGGGTCTTCCTGTTGAATATGAAAAGGTACTCAACTTTTACCCATTTATCTTTCAAATGATGCAATAGGTACTAGTGCAAAATTAATAAAAGCATTAATAATATAAGGAATTCAGGTTATGTAATATGTTATGTGCCATGATACGTACAAGAAGTGGAACTAATAATTCTATGATAAGTAATTACCAGGCCCACCATCCACTTACCTTTATGTGGTTGTCACATTTGACAAATGACTTGCTAAAATTGCTTCAATGGTTTGATCAGGTTCAGCAATATGTCAGACGCAAACGTAAGTGGGTCAATTGTGAAGGTGGAAAATTGTGGGCATGGAATACAGGAGAGCTGCCTTTGCATGCAGGGGTCATGCCTCCTTTCATCTATGGAAAAGGCTTTCACAATGAATGGCTACTAAATGAGGCTCTGTCGTCAGATTTCAGATTTGTATTTGATGCAAGTGAAGCAATATCAATCTTCCACCCTGAAATTGGCATGAACATCAATGGGCATTCTGTAGAAAATGTAGATAATATAGATAAAGTAGGAAGGTTGTGGGAAATTGAAGGCAATACACATCTGGCAACATTGTATGGCTCATTTTATTTCCGACCAGCTAATTTCTCAAATAACCCAGTGAGACTTGTTGAATGTGATGGAATTTATAGCTTTATAAACCCTTCAGATGAACCAAAATCCAGGGAGGCTATAAATTTACAACTGTCTCCTCCCGAGAGCAATTCTGAGAAGGAAAGTTCAGAACACCAAATAAAGAATGGAAAGCTTATGACAAGCTTTAGAAGGTTTTTCTTGGGTAAAAGACAGAGAAAACCTTCAATAAGATCGGGCCAATCATTGCTTCAGGGAAGTGGAAATTCAGATCTGTGGAAGGATAAGATATTGGGGTCTAGAATGAGGCGGCAATTAGTTGACTGCATCTATAGGAGCAACTCAGAAAGAAGAAAACTGGACTGCCCAACATCAACGATGAAGTCTGTTTTGCAACCTGCATTAACCTTATCATTACCTTTCTCCTTGGAAACACTTCTCCAGAAAGTCACCGATAATGAGAAAACTGTCATTCTTGCAGTTGTAGGGAATAACTACAGAGATATGCTGATGAGCTGGGTTTGCCGTTTAAGGCAGCTTAAAATCTCCAATTTCCTCATCTTTGCAATTGATCATCAGATATATCAATTTTGTGTTCTCCAGGTATACTTTGCAGTTTAAAATTAGAAAAATAAGGATAATCTTTTACTGAAGCTCTTTCTAATTCTGTATTTTCATTCACAAGATACTTTTGCACTTTTACCAATCAATAGAAGTTTATGTTCTGAAAAAGATTGAAATCTTTGGAGTTTCAGGGGTTACCTGTGGTTATGGATGCTCATGCAATGAATATAAGCTTCAATGACTGTCACTTTGGAAGTAAATGCTTTCAAAGAGTAACCAAAGTAAAATCACGAATCGTTTTGCAAATCCTGCGATTGGGTTACCATGTAATTTTTAGTGATGTGGATGTTTATTGGTTCAAAAATCCAATACCCTATCTGAAGTCATTTGGACCAGGGGTGCTTGCTGCTCAGAGTGATGAATATAATGAGACAGGTCTGTTTATTCTGACCCCTCTTTAGAAGTGAATCTTTTAGCCTTTTTTAATAGTTTATTTTTATTGTCTTTTCTATATATTGTAAATCATTATTAGTTTATTTATTGACCTCCACTTTGGTCAGATAGGATCATTGCCAATTTGTTTACAAAGTACTTGAACACTTGCAGAGCCATTAAATTTACCTCGACGTCTGAACTCGGGTTTCTACTTTGCTCGTTCTGAACATGCCACTATTGTTGCATTTGACAAGATAGTAAAACATGCTGCACTTTCAGATATGTCAGAACAACCAAGCTTCTATGATACACTTTGTGGAGAAGGGGGTGTATATAGGGTTGGTGATAATTTATGCATAGAACCGGAGACAAACTTAACAGTTCATTTCCTAGACAGAAACAAATTCCCTAATGGAGCTTTCCATGAGCTGTGGGAAAAAGACAATGTTGATGATATTTGCAAAACTCAAGGATGTGTCATCCTGCACAACAATTGGATAAGTGGGAGGAAGAGGAAGCTAGAGAGGCAAGTCTTATCAGGCCTATGGGATTATGATGCCAGCTCTAGAATGTGCTTGCAAAGCTGGCAAGGAACCAAGTCCATGAGTTCTTATTAGCCAGCTCGGTTTGCAGGATAGGATGTTTTGCACCCCGCATGAAAATAATTTTTTGAAGCTTCCCCTCAACTATTCTTCTGGACTTGAATCCCAAGTTCTATCAACATTTACGACAGATATGAGAATGGGAGAAAGTGCTCAAGTGAAGCAACCTGACAGAGGAAGTTAATGAGTGAAAGCTTAGTATGTAAACCTTCATTCCAACAGAAGCAGAGTGAAGTCAAATTAATGTAATGTGAGACGAGAAAATTAATTGTTATGAAGCATGAGTGTTCATAATCTTCTTCACTTTAGCTTGTTTTCGATAGGAATGAAAATTCCCGCTTCAGTATCAGTTATAAAAATGCAGCTGTGCAAGAGATCCTCAACTCCATTCTTAATACCTCTAATTCGATTTTTCTTGTATCACAAATATGTGTTTTGCAATAATTATATGGAGATTGATACCCTCACCCTTGGTACTCATCCCCTGAATGGAAACACATCCATGCCTCAGAGACCTCTATGGGGATGCCTTCAAATATTAGGAGACTTAAAATGAAGTTTCTTTGTATCTCTTTACATCTCCTAGAAGTATCACATCCCTTGAAAAAGGGGAAACCCCCTATGAAGGTTTTTCAGATGTATCATATAAACCATACTTGGTTTTCCTGAAGTGCTTATATATGATTTAGGAAAGCTAAAAGAACTAGACAAATACACTAATAAAAACTTTTGTAGTAGAAAATTTCTTATCAAATTCTAAAAGAGGTACTAGTATGAAGAGAAACAATAATTAGGCTTAAGGTGTCTACATGTATTGAAGTCTTATCAATTGATTGAAAATATAGTCATCTTTGAGGACCCACTTACCATGTTTTTAAAATAATGATGCTTCCCTCCCAATCTCTGTTTGCCAGCTCTAAGAGATTATGATTAAAATTTAATTGTTTGTATCATGATGATGATTAGCAAATATCAATATAATTATTCTTTGCTTTCATTATCTATTTCAATACTTTTATGTTAATTTTTAAATTTTCAAGCATTTTACTTTCTAGTAATTTGCATTTTTTAAAGTTGCATATCTATCGTATAAAAAATTAATTTAATATATATGAGTAATTATTTTTTTGCTGTCTCCAAGTACCTGTCTTTTTTTTTTTTTTGAAAATGGTATATCAGCACCCATCCCTATCTCCTGTACTAGTAGCAGTCTCCATCTCCTGGTAACTATTGGTTTTTGAATGAAGTTATAAAATTCAGTACCAGTTAGAGAAGTGTGAATATACAAGAGATTGCCAAGTCCACCATGAATACGTTGAAATTTAGATCTTCCAGAAAGTGACCAACAGAACAGATGACCTTGACTGAAGATCAGATTATTTACTTGGTTTTGTACCATTCTAACCACTATTTCAGTATTAGAAAGGTAGTGATCCCTTACCTAGAAACAAGAAAGGAAATCAATTTTTTTTGTAAGTGACACTTGATTTGTATGAATTCTGTTAAAGTGATGAACTTCTTTTGCAAAATAATCCTCAGTTAATGCTGATTGGTAGATGCAACATAAATAAAGCAAAGATTGCTTATTGCAAAATTGAAATTTCCCGGTATATCTGACATGGCATGCCCATTTATCATGCCATTTTCAAAGATTGTTGTTGAAAATTCTAGCTTGACATAAACTAGCCTCCTAATAATCTAAAATAAGTTTTAGGCCGACCTTGAATAAATCCATTGCTTTGATTTATTCAATAAGAGAATTTATATCATCACCTCTGTAATCCCACTTAATTATCTATGATTTTTATGTATGGTTATCAAAACATCCATCCCATATATCTGGCTATACAATATTTATGATAAATGTTACAATTTCTAGATCCATACAATCTTCAGGTGTACGGCATGGTATATAGAGTATTTTTTTTGTTTCTGGAGAGTTATTCCGTGGACACCAACTCCAGAGATTCTTTACATCTCTATACAGAGATGTTAAGTTCCACTGTCGATTAGTTTTTGGTCTTAAATGATTAATTGAAACATCGAAAGTAGTTGCCTTAGGGATCTTTTACGCAAACAAATATCTGTGTAAATCATGATCTATTTTTTGATAATCTTCAAAGCGTCCAGATTCTTTGACAAGAGTTAAAAATATAAAAGAAAAAATTTAAGTTCAACTTGAGTTCTACTCGCCTTGAATAATGAGTATGAAATAGTTGAAATTTGTATATAATTCAAATAAATTGTTTTCAACAAGCAGCAACAATCTGAGCGTATTGAACATTTGTGGAATGTTCTTTGATAAGATGCAGTTAATCAGAACAGTGGCCAAGATCTCATAATTTTGTTCACTAAGCAATTCAAATGCTTCAGTTAGTTTAAACTAATATCCAAGGTTACAAAGGCAGGCATAGAGAATATATTGTTTGTTTGTTATTCAATAAAATGGGAAGGGTGGGTCCCAACCCTATTACAAATCAAGCCCACAGGCAAAGACAAATACAATGGCCTTCTATATGGGAGTAAGATACAACTGCAGCCAAGCTACCAAGCACAAACCAAAATGAGAACAATCAGAATGCATGAAATAAGAGTACCTAGGGATCCAACCTAAACAATGCTAGACCAAACCTATTCAATCTCACACCCTTCATTCTAGTATGAGATTGGACAATAGATTTGGGATGACCTGTCTTCCACCTTTGTGTAACTTTTTAGGTAATATTATCTTCCAAGACCTTAGATTTGGGAGAAGTGACATAGGTGGAGGAGGGGGTGGGGCTCATCCCTAGGTGCAACCGAAATAGAGGAATGTCGAGTCGGAGTAGCCAAACATCGAACAACTATCTCAAGAACGGGCTAAAATTTCTCTAAAGCCAAAGGAACAACATACTAAGAAACAAGATCATAAGGTTGATGGGACACACCAATAGGAGTTGAAGGAGTAGGATTTGCCAAAGTCACATGATTGCATGAGAAACCTCCTCAAGAACCACATGGGAACAAGAAGAGAAGATCCAATATTCTAAGAAGACTCGTCATCTTGAGAGAAACCTTCAACCAAAAAAGAGTTGGAAGCATGAATAGTTAGGTGATCTTTGTGGGCATTCTTCCACCACCTCCTCGCAGCCTTGTGTTGAGAGAGGTGACAATCAAAATCCAAGTGGGCAAGGGCAAATCATCATCTATATTTGGAGGGGAGACCCTCTTAATCAAGTAGTTGAGTCCAAGGCCTATCCTCCACCATCAAAACAATATCCCCATGAAGGTGCTTGGAGATATCAATGTCCATCATAATATGAGCAAACATAGAGTGACCCATGTAGGAAGTTGTAAAGTCAACCTTCAAGAAATGACTAGTAGCATTTCCAATGACCTCATAGCAAGAGTCTTCCTAGAATTGGAGGGGAAGATTCAAAAGTTGAACTCACATAAGTTTAATGTTGAGGGGTTCAAAATTGGGGTTGAAGGAGATAAACCAATGCTTGACCAAGAGAGAGTGCTCTCCCCACATCCATAACCTACCATCAAGCACCAAATCCTTGTCCTTTGAAGAGGCAAACAATGCCATGAAGAAGCCCCTAGTACAAAGAAAGAGCTTGATATTGCCTTTGATGAGAGGTATCCATGATTCCAAGACCCAATTGTTTAAATGAGGAAGAGGGCCAAAAATTGTTGATCCTACAAACCAAGCCTCAATGTTGATGAAAATGTTCATTCTCAAGTGCACCTTGTCTACAAACCACCAAAGGGAAGATCATGCATAGGGGAGGGGTTGTAAATTATCCTGCAAAGGGCATGAAGCACCCCCAAAACCTACAATGATTGTGTAGGATCATTGGCGACCTACACTTTAAGTTTAAAACTTAGTCATCATAATAGAAATTTGTAGGTCTATGGCTCCATTACTAGTTCTGGAAACCAAAGCAACACCAATAGGGTTGTGGAGGTTGGATGTAAAAGCATTTCCTAAATTAGCATGAGCAAGGGGTGGAAAAAAAGTTTCATTAGAATCTGTGAGAGGTGGCTCAACTCACACTAGATGCATCCTAAATTGCACCAACAATTGGGAAAACCACTAGAGAAATAGGAGGATTTTTGTAGCTATTAGGGTTAAGCACAACACCAAGGAAGGTGTCAAGTCACAGTAGAAACACAACCACATTTTGCAATGGTACATCACCACCCAAAATGCCAAGAGTAGATAAATCCCTAATCGAGGAGGATGCTTCCATAAACATACACACATTGACAATTGCAACATTGAGTGGTGGGTAATTGTTTTTAGCAATTTCTAATGTTTATGTAGTGAGCAAGAGTACAACCATCATGACTCAACCCACACAACTTTTTTTAATGTCTAAGCAAATTATTTATTTATTTCATGTAATATTAGGGATTTTGAAATAGTTGGGGATTCCATTTATATATCTTTTGCAAGATGATTTTGTTGCAATAAGCTTGTTTCAATATAATTTTTTATGATATTTGTCTTGAAGATCTATTTATATTCCCTAACAAAAAGCTTGCAAGAGGGAAAGTCATACAAGTACCCTTGTAGAATTAGCAAACTTTTGCTAAAGTCTTCTTGTATGCTTATCCTATGAATGATTCAAAATTTAGAGGAAACATATGAATACATAAACCACAATTGCTAGGATTGTATGACTAGGTTTCATATAGTCTCAATTATTCTAAATTTAGTGTGTAGACTATGGCCAACACAAGCAAATGATTATAAAACCAGGAGAGTTAGTTCTCAAAGCAATAACGAGAATTGTTGCTAGGTTCTAAATTTGATCCTTAACCTTGCATATCAAGCAAATCTTTTGTGACATTTATCTTTTCAAAGTTGTGTTTCAAATGTCAAGACATCTTATTTTAAAAATGCATATCATAAATTAGATACATATTTAACTATAATTCTACATAGAATCTTCCCTTTATTGTGTAATACAACCTTTATGGAATTTTAGTTGTATTTTATGGTAAAAATCACTAAACAGACCACATGGCCATTAAATTTAGGCCTTGATTGCAACTTTCATTTTATAATTTCCATCCACTTTACATTGTTATAATATGATTTGCTAAAACTTACCATTATTTTTTCATTATAACTATGATTTGTTATTGTCAAGGTCTTCTCCATACTAATTGAAATAGGATGTTGACTAGAGTGCACTTTTCTACAAATATGATTCTATTTCTAATTCATAGATATCATACTTGTGAAGTAATCCATGTGAATGTTCTTTTCTTGTGCTACTAGTCCTTCTATTCAAGATCTATAGTTAGGATCTTGGTTTAAGTGCCCCGTGGTTTCTATTGTAAAAAATTATTCAAATAATTGCACTTTTTCTCCATTTATTATTTTTCTCTCCCATTGAATTCTCTCTTGGTTACGCCTTTTCTTTTTATCTCAAGGAAAACTACCTAGTATTTAAAAGTTGGCAAACCCTTTTAAAAATACAACATTACCTGATCCATAATTGCTATGAAGGTTGAGATTGTGGCTACAAATACATTCAACTATTGAAATTACAATTTAATTTCTTTCAACTAGATCTAGTATTGTAACTAAACTCAAATCCACTAATAAAATACTAGAAACACTATCAACACATTTTGCACACAATTTTTCACCTAGGAAACCCCCAATGTGGGAGGAAAAATTCAACTTGATAGGTGACAAATGACAATCTTATCTAGTGTATTAATAATCAATATCAATATAAGAAGAGATACAATCTTTATTGTTTGTATCCTTCTTGTTTACTCTATTGAATGAAATATGTGTCCTTCTTGATCTTTGCCAAATATGCTCCCTACTTGTCAAACAATTTTTTTTCTATTTCCCCTTCTTTTTTTAAGTTGTCAGACTCTACTCATGCACTAGATTAGCCCAACATTCATAGAAATCGAGGAGTTAGCCTTTCCCTTTGACTTTTATTTTTCTACCCGTGCATGTTAAAACCACCATGTTGATTTAAAAATCATTGCAATGTTTTTCGAATCATCACTATCAATTTTAGAATTACCACTATTCTACAAAATCATGTTAACTATTTCACTTTTGATCATCATTGCTTACAAAATCGCCCCCTACTAAAACAAATCATTATTCCTATGACAAAACAACATATATTTATCCTTGTCCAATTTTTGAATCAATCGACTTTATACAACCTACAAACCTTCTTGATTTTTGGGGATCATACCTCCCTCCATAGAGAGGCATTTGGCCATTCAACATCTTAAGTAGACATAAGATGAAGAAACAATGTCCACACCTTCTTTTTGGAGTACCAATAATCTTCTTATCATACACTATTTCTTCGACCAAAAGTAGCACCAACTCTTTTTCTCCTTTATGTTAGGAAATAATGCATAATATCTAGAATGTTAAATCCATTTCCTATATAACCTCATGAGAGAAAAGCATGCATGCAAGCTTATAGAATAACCATAATGCAAAAATCAAATAGACAAGTCACAAGATAACACAAGATATACCTTGAGAAAACCCTCAAGAGGAAAAAACCTAGCCTCCAAAAAGCATCAACACTCTTTGTATTATTCAACAATATAAACATTACAATGCACTTATAGAGTTTCCATAAACAATTACGAAACATCAAGCTCCTCCAATGCAATCTCCATGTGTTCAAGCATGTAACCACACATCCAATGCCGTGCTTCATAGATGCATTCACAAGATAAACTCAATACTATGACAACCCACACCCAACCAACCTTAACCACTAAACATGTGCTTGATTTTATAGACAACTCAATACATGTGCTCACACAAATAAAATCAAGCATGGTAAGAGAAAACCATGTGTCTCAAAACCATGAGTACACAAAACCATTGACCCCTCACTTAATTTTTGGTTTCACATTATTAAATATTTTTTCAATTAATTAGCATGTCTCCCACACATAAATAACTAATCCAATGTAACATACAATTTTACAAGTGAAAAAACAAATAAATATCTAATGTGGCTAGACACATCTCTTAAATGCACCACAACTCAATATTTATTTATTTTACATATCAAAATATTTCATTCTTGTGCAAGGTGTACAACACCCTTTTCCTAACACTTTATTCAACATGGATGGTTCATAGAACTAGAGATGTTCACAATTGATGATTGATAGATTTTCATGTAAGGAGGGAGATCCAACCTAAATGTGTTTTCCCCAACTACCTCCAAAATGGTAAATGAATTTTACCTTAGAGGTTAAGTTTTTTGGCCCATCCTTGCATCCTTTCTTTGCCTATTGATAGCCATACCTTGTCTCCAACCTTGAGACCATGCTCCATATAATGTTGACCATGTCTCTCCTTCTAATTCAACTATCTTTTCTAGTTACACCTTTTCCTTAAGTTGGATCTCACCATTTCTCTTAATGAATTTTGTTGCTTTCATCACAAGTCCAATCCTTCTTGCTTACCTTGTTGTTCAAGTGCAATAGTCGATTGACTAGTTGGTAGATATCCCAAACATACCTCAAATGGTGACTTATATGATTGTTGGATATTGGGCAAAGACTCATTCCAAGTTTTTTGTCATCTTATAGTTGTATCCATGTATGGGCTGTACCAACATTTTATTCACCACCTTTGATTGTCTATCTAATTGTGGATAAAAGGTTTTGCATTTTTCTAGCTTAGTTTCCATCTTTCCCATAAAGTGGCCCAAATTTTCTCACAAAGCAAGCATCTCAATTTGATATAGTTGATCTCGGTAGCCCATAATACACCTAAAATTTATTTTCTTGGTTATTGTTTTTTTGCATGGGGAGAAGATGCACATCTTGCTAAACTTATCAACCACAACAAATAAGTAATCATTTCCATTCTTTCTAATTGGTAATTCACCCATGAAATCCATGGACACACTTTCCCATAGTCTAGTAGGCTCCATAAGAGGTATATACACCCTTATTTCTTCATCTTAGATTTGTGCATGCAACATAACTTGCATCCTCTAATGAATCTAATCAATTCTACTTGCATCCTTTAATGAGTCTTGTTGTGTCTACTTGCATCCAAGGCTAATATACATACCTTTGGAAATAAGTCACCATTTTGCTAACATGAAAATGACTAGCCATTTTGAAGGTATGAGCCTCATAAATAGAAGTTGTTCCTTTGGCACGCATAATTTTCCTAGCTTGTAAAATAGTCCGTCCTTAAGGTAGAAATCATCTCCCTCTTTTGCAACACCTTGTTCTAAAGTTGTTTGTAATTCTCACCAATATTTGAGTCTTTCTTATACTCTTCTTAATAGGCCTCTCTACTGAATGGCTCCAACTATGTGATAATAGCTAAAGCTAATATGAGATTTACAATAGGTGGTGTTGTGCCTTTCACAAAATTCCCCATTTTGATTTTGGAAAAATAGGAACCCCCTCTTTTAGTTACCTTAGGCTAGTCCTAGGTTTTAACTCTGGTTTTCCAATTTGGGCTCAAAATAAGAAATAGTCCGTTTTCAGGGTTCAATCTCTTCTTGGTCAAAGAAAGCATGACAAATAAGCCCATGTCTCTTTTGGAAGTTCATAAAAATAAGCTAAGAAAGGAAATAAATCATCTTGCAAACTTCACACTTTCAAGTAGACAAAATCCAATTCTCATAACTTTTCCCATAAAGTCTAGTTTGCTTACAAATCCTTGCAACAAGTAGTAGCATGAAAAACTTTTTAAAAAGTTTCCTTTTACAAAAATCCGATATCCAACTAAATGCGAGTTGTAATGAATAAACAAAATCTGGTTCACTTCACCTTTTTCACAAGCTTGTGCCACTCTTATGTCATTATAAAGATGCCTATTTCTACTAAACAAGAACTTTTTCACTTGCACCCATATATCCAACTTGGTTGCCTTTTTCACATCTATATAATGATGATTTCATATGTATCTATTTATGCCATGCTGGCATCATCATTTTCTTGTGGCCCCTCCTTGATGATGTCATGATTGCATCATGATGATACCATTATGTCAACATCTAGTTGTCCAATGGAGCTATTCATCTGAACTAGACATTTTTACCCCATTTTCCAAATATCCAGTTCACTTGAAATTCCCATGAGGTCTAGTTCACTTGAAATTTCCATGAGGTCCAATTCACTTGACAAGTCCTATGAGGTGTTAAAATATACAAAAATGTGTAGGTTTGTGGAAAGTTGACCTTCATTTGAACAAATGCACTCAAAGATACTAAAAGATACAGTTCACTTATAATTTCTCGCAGACATGTTTTTTGTAGAAAATTGACCCCTACCAAAAAAAGACATTCAATTGTAGTTAAACCCTAAAAAAAAATTCTCACTCGAGAATATTGAATGCTTAGCTAACTCCTCTATGAATTGAATGCATATCAATCATATCACTAGTTCTCTTGTTATAAAATAAATTTTACAAGATTAATTTTCACTTAAACATTCTAAAGAGCTTAGACTATAAGAGAAAATACTACAAGCATTCAAGCACCCCCATTGTAGTCATAGAAAGTTAGGAGCCAAAAAGATCGAATCAAAAAGAAAAAATAGCAACACTATCAGTAATCTCAATAAAAAGGTTTGAGAAATCCAACTAAAATAGTATCCTTTTAGCACATGATTTTTAGTTCAAAAATAATTTTTAATTTCTCTTGCATGAGAATATCATTTAAAAATCACAAATTTAAGGATAAAGCCTTAGGTTTCACTATGTTAAAAATTTAAATATTAAAGATCATTACAGTTAGGGAAAATGATAGGGTAGGGCACAAAACCAACAACCCAAAATGTCAAAATTTGAAGAAAACCTTATGAATTCCCTTTTTCTTGATGAAAATTTTGGAAAATAGAAATCATTACAAATTTGTAATCTAATTTGATGACTATCGAATACATAAATACTTTAAATTCAAGATTGCATCTCATTTACAGTTTAAAATGCATAATACCCCTAATAATAAAATATCAAAGAAATAATGCATGGTTTCAATATTATATTGCAGAAATTAAATGATTTTTCAAGGCAAAGACCATGAAGTATGAGTTCAAAAGTGTAACCCAGCTTCTCAAATCACCATGGAATGGGAAAACATCTCAACAATAGACTTAGGCCATGTAGATCTAGTACGTTTCAGTCTGAGAATGTCTGGTCTAGATGCAACTAAATGAGAAAAGAAGACAGTCTTGAATGGACTAGATAAATCCACTAGATTCCCCATCTCGCTACACTATCTAGAGTTGATTATTGGTATGCATAAAGAACTATGATTCTAGAAGAAGATTGATAGTGATAGAAGCAAGAATATGGGTAGATTTCTCCACAAATACCATCACAAATATCTTCAACATCCCCTTCTACAACAAATTTGGTTCCATTAATAATATTGAATATGAAATGGCATTCAGTGATGATGTGGAAAAATTTAAGAAGAAAATGAACTTTTGGTGGATGGAAAATCTTAAGAAGAAAATTGCTAAATTACCAAAGACTCTTACATGAGTTATTTCCAATAGAAAACATGTGACATCATCATCCTATTATGCAAAGTTGTGGGACTCCCCACTACTACTACATTCGATTCATGGATGTACTTTTGCATCACTGTCATCCTTAATGGAGACAACATGATACATTGGACTAAAATGATCAACAATGATTTGCATGAGAATTTTTATTTTGAGAATGAAAGAAATTTATACATGACCTCTTATTTGGTTTATGCATTGGCTAGTAAGAACACCTTCCCAAGCCTAAAGAGAAAGGGAAAGATGGGACTAAAGGCAAGACACGTGTTGGTATGAATATCACCCCCAACTAGAATTCAAAGAATTAGTTAAACATTATAGAAGGGTAAATGATGCCTTCTCCATGTGGTTAGGACATCGAAAGGAGACAAGGCTAAGAGATAATTAATTGAAGCTACAACCAAAGTAGATAAGGATGGAAAATGGTACATTCAATTCTCCAAATTCTCATACATTCAAGTGGGAGGATTTCCCAGTGCTCCATATGAGCTTCCTAGACATCCCATTGATAGAATTATCCTATTGGAGCTAACCAAGCAACTAATTGAATATCTTAAGCTCTTGGAGTTAGAGTACGAGTAAATATACCTATTACTATTGTATTTTATGCTTGTATTAGCCTGGAAATTACAAAGCTTATGATACAAAGATTCTATTGACCCTTTTGGCAAAATGGATCTAAATGAGTATCTCCCACATTTTATTTTTTTTCAAGCCAATAGCAATAATAATCATGAGGTTGTAAAATTAGGTATTGCAAGTTGAGCATTAAAACAATGGAGACAATGGGCACTTACAAATTTCTTGATCAAGTTAAAGATGATCGAGTAGTCTTGCATATTGCCTATGAGGTGTAAGGATTCTACAAGGAACCCATTCCTAAACCCAACTAGTCTAAGCCATAGGTAAATTTTGTGAAGGCCTTAGCATATTTTGGATAATAGTGGAAAGTGGTTGTCTACATGTCTAAAGCTACTAAGGTAGCAAGAAGTTACTCTTTAAAATTCAATAAAGATGTAGCTAAAAAAATAAAAGAAAAGAGGATGACAAAATTGAAACCCTCTTGGTAAAGAAAATAAGAATACATGAAGCTACTATAGTCAGAATAGGAGAGGGACCAAATGCCACTCCATCGATAATGGTAGTTGAGGAAATCCCATTCACTCTTGAGGTAACTATCACCTTCATGCCTTCACAACCAAATCTTACTATCCCAACCATTATTCCATTTGCAACCATACCACCAATCTCAACTGCACAACCAAATTTTCATTAATAAAAACAACTTGTCCTAGTTACTCGTACCTCTTCCCTTATTAAGAAAACACAAATTTGGTCACCCCCAAATCATTATCGGCTATTGAAATAATATCCAAGGAGATAGATGAAATTGAACTAGTGTAGGGAGGAGTAAACAATAAAGAAGCAATTACTTCCAAAGAGAAGGAAGCTATAGATAAAGAAGAAGCAATTTTAGCATCTCTTAAAATCAACAAGTATGAAACCCAACAAATGATAGTAGTGCTGGAAAAGGGAGACAGTGATATTCATTCACCTCAACACATTGTTGAGAAAACCAAAAAGGGACTAGAAGTAAGTCAAGAATAGGTCCAAATAAATGTTCTTGCAATATAAGTTGTAGAGGTACCAATTGTAACTATTCAAGAGCAAGAGGGAATAAGTGTGCCAAATAAGGAAGTGACACTAGTAATTGAGGAGGTTGCACTAACTCAACTTGAAGTTAAAGGCATAATTTCATCTTAGCCAAGTGAATAAATTGTAATAGAAAAGGAGCAAATTGAGAAAACTATGCAAGAAGCTATTGATCTAGGTCAAGAAGACACTTCCAATCAACCTACAAGTCCTACATCTTCACCTGAGAAAAGAGATGCTTATACAAAATATAAAATTGCTACTCCATGGTTGGAAGCCAAATCACAAAGAAGACAAGCATAAGTGGAGGTTGTATCTATTGATTTAAAAATAATTCTACAATAGATAGATACTCTCAAGCCCAAGAAGAAGGCTAGGGTACTATCATCATTACAAGAGACACCATTTGAACTAGGATTGCACAAATTTCTAGGTACCCAAAATTGGATAAGGATGAAAGAGAACCAAGACTATACCAATATCAAATCTCTACTTTAAATCTAGGAAATTCCACTAGGGAGTAGGAAATTTCTAAACTACAATTCAATGTAGCCACTATTGCACCAAGTTGCAAAAGGACAAGAAAGAAAGCAAGATTTGAAGAGGAAAATAGTAGAACTCTATGCATATATTAAATATCTAACTAGTCCTCTACAAACTACAAATGAATCCCTTGCCACTCCAATCGTAATCTCTCAAGAAGAAGCCTATTCGCTGGATAAAATGAACACAACTAGGGTCATTGAAGAATGGATAAAAAAATCATAGAAGAAAGTGAGGATAACATCAAGAAAGTAGCATAATTTCAGGAAGAGCAATCAACTAGTACGAAATAATTAATAAACAAGTAGAAGAATGAAAATACAAACAAGAGCAAAATGATAGATAGAACTTCCCAAATTGTTAGTGATTGAAAGCATGGATGATCAAATGTTATCAAAAGAGAATATCTTGAGTCATGAAATGATTCCCAAGATAAGAAATTAGATTGAGTAATTGAAATGGGAAGAATAGGTGATCAAAGAATGCACCAAAGAAATGAAGAAACTAGGAGAAAAGGAAACAAATTTGAAGTTTGAAGAGTTAACATTCGTAGAGAAAATGATTGGTCTCAATTTTAATCCAAATGAAATTGAAGAAGAAGAAAGGATCCAAGAGACATTCAAAAAGATACTAATTGGCACATTGGACTAGAAGGTGGAGGCAACTTAATGAAGATGTATTAAATAAATCCATGGAGATTCAATCCTTAATAAAGGAGCATAAGAAAAATGCATAGAAAAGAAATATAGGACACTCCACAAGTTTTTCCTCTTATAGAAGCTATTGCTTCCAATGAAAATTCATGGAAGATCAAGATAGGAGAAAAAATTTGAAGGCTTTGATCACCTATGGAGATTACCCTAGAGAGAGATGGAGAAGGATGACAAGATGATAATTGAGTATGATGTAGAGGAACAACTTCCAAGTGGGAATTTTCTTAAATTTTGTGGGAACTTGATGGCTTACTACACCTTAAGCAAAGTGGTGAATATTCCCAAGGATATGCTCAAGGGTGGAATATGCTTTTGTAAAGGGATATTCTTACATTTTAAATCTTATCCATTCAGTCTCATTTTAAATTTGAATCATTCATTTGTAACTAGTTTTTGGCACCTTGTGTCTATAAAAGGGCCATCAATCTATCATTTCAAAGGGAAATAAATTGTTGATAATTATGGGACTAACAATAAAGAATTATTATTGTTTAGTTTCCTTCATGGTTGATTTTTTATATAGATATATGAGTTTTATCTCAAATAACTGTAGATTTGTAATTGTACATCCATACTTGTCATTTACATATATGAATATCAAAAATGACTTGAATATTCTTTCATCTTGTGAACTATTATGAAATTGTGTCATGTTTCTAGGTATTTCATGGTCTATTTCATGATTTGAAGTTTTTCCATTAAAAATTTCACCATCTATATTTTTTTATAACCATGTCTAGTAAAATATATATTGGTTTTATGATGTCTTATTACAAATTTATGTGTTAATTTGTACAATTTCCCTAAGTAGGATCACTAACTCTTCTTTTTTCCCCTTCTTTTTCTATTTCTTTATTTCACCTTAAATTTGAAGCATTTGATATGAACCTTCAATTTGAGACAAATATAATATCATAAATCTTATAAGAATTTGAATCTAGATAGCTCTATCATTTGAATCCTAAACCACAAAGGCCCCTTGTTAAATAGTATCCACAATGAACTTCTAAGCCTTTATGTATGTCAAGACTTAACATTCAGAGCCTTGGGAGAATTGAATTTTGTTCTAGACTTTGATTTTTTTTCAAGAGATACAAGATTCATTGTGAATTTATCTAACTTGATTGTGGCTAACACATGCATAAACAAGTGGCCTAGATAACATATTTGACACTACATTTGTATTTCCCTTTTTTTACTTGATCACTAAATGGAATTGCTATAGAAGACATATTCATTTTATAATATTGTGTATGTTACAACTTATTCTAAGCCTACAAATATTGTAAAGGTTTGTGGTTTGTGTGCACAACTATTTCCTAGCCCACCTCCTAGTAACTATTGGTTTTTGAATGAAGGTATAAAACTTAGTACCAATTAGATAAATGTGAGTATATAGGGAAATGCTAAGCCTACCATGAATATGTTGAAATTTATCTTTTCTAGAAAGTGACCAATAAATTAGATGACCTTGATTGAATATCAAACTACTTACTTGGTTTTTTGTCATTCCAACAAATGTTTGAGTAAGAAACCTAGTGATCCCTTACCTAGAGGCAAGAAATGAATTATCTTTTTTGTTCTAAAATACACTTGACTTTGAATGATTAATATGTGAATTATGTATAAATTCTATTAAAGTGATGATTTTTCTTGACAAAATAATTAATGTTGATCAATAGATTATAAATATATATGTATATGCATATACATATACATATGCATACATAAATACATAATATGATCTTATTTTTCTCTTTCAAATGGCATCACATAAGGACAATGTTCATGGTGAAAGACAACAAACTAATTTGTGAAAGGGAAGGTATGCATAAGTGATATGTAATAAAATTGGATTAACATGACCATGACAAATGTGAATGACATCATGCACAATGTGTAGGTGAGTGAGACATATAACTTGAAGCTAAATGACATATATAACTATAATAGATATTTTAAAAACATTTATCTAAAATTATCAAGAAATATTAATATTTAGTTATTATATTTATTTAAGATTCATTTTTTTTAGCATATACAACACATTCATGGTGAAGGACACTAATGGTCGGATTTTTCCCTCTGCAGGGATCAGGGTTTCGTCGAGATGGAGCCCTATGGAAAGGGATTCTCAGGGAGTTTTATGGGGCCTTCAAAACAACAATTTACATAGCCGAGAGAAGAAGGGTTTAAGCACTTGAGCTGGGACCAATCTATAGAATTCATGCCAGAATGGAGATGGGGATGGTCTGGTCGGCGATGACCCCTGTACATAGTGTGGTTAGGAGAGTGTTCTCCCTTCTGCCAATACTAATAAGGATGTTGGATTAGCTGGGGGGTCTAAGGTTTCTGGGAACAGAATAATGAATCCCTCTCAGATTCTAAAGCCATCAAACAACTCTTTGGCAGGCAGGGGAGGAGGGGTTCTTATATTACCTATCTCTTCTAGATCAATCATAGTGGATTTAGAAGGAGAGATAAAACAAGAAGTGGCTTTCAATGAATTTTTTTTTGCAAGACTGGGCCTAATTGGGAGATTTAGGGGATTATGGCCAAGCTTGAATGATCTCCACCAGTGGATTTCAGACCACTGGGAGTATGTTTTATATGGGTATGTTCAAATCTATCCTATGGAAAAATGATTTTTTATTATAGTTTTTGAAAAGGAGCAGGACATAAACAAAATCCTCTATGACTATAACTAGGATTGGGAAGGTAAATATACCCTAATGCTAAAACCATGGCATCTGAATTTCAACCCAGCCACTAAAGTCTTTGAGAAGGTTCCTCTATGGGTAAGACTTCGTAACCTTCCCTTGCAGTTTTGGTTTGATTCTTGCTTGGAGGCTGTTGGGAACTCTTTAGGAAAAAATTTAATGGTTAATGAGGGATCCTCAAATCTTCTACATTCAACTTTTTCTCGGATTCTAGTGGAGCTGGATATGACTAAGGAGCTTCTAGTAGAGATCCGGATTAAAAATTCAAAGGGATGTTGGGTGTAGCCCCTAGATTATGAAGGAGTGCCTTTAGATGTACGATTTTCTTTCAAACTAGGCATGTGGCTACTCAATGTGCTAAACAAAGAACACATAAATTTTCTTCTTGGTGGAAATATGTTGCTCTTCATCACTATACAGTGGAGAAAAAGGTGGAGAAACAAGTGAGCTCTCAGACTGTAGGCAGGGAAGAAGTGGCTTAGGTACCTAGGGTTCTGGATTAGGTAGGGTAGGCCTTGGTGAATGATGGAAGTAGGGAGGAGCAACCACAGGCTGAAAATGTCCTCACACAAGAAGGGAGTCTGGTGGAGAACAATGACAATGTTGCTCTTATTGGATGTGAGAAGGAATTGAACTACAAAAATGGGGCAACAACTCTAGATTGTCGAGAGACGAAAGGTGGGCATGAGGCCACAAGCAAAAGAAACAGGGAAGTGGAAAGATGATGACCAAAACCAACAAACTATTTGGAGTTTGGATAGAGAGTTGAAGAATCCCCAAGACAACCTTTTAATTTGGTAGAAGGAGGCTACAAGGGTGGAGGATGGCTGGCAGGTCGTCAAGGGGAAGAAAGAAAAGAAAGCAAAGAATAAAACTTTTGCCATGGTCCTTCGTTCTTAGACAAAGGGAAGACCGAACCGAGCTTCTATTCTTTTGACCAGTTAATAGGTCACATTTAGGATTTGATGGTTATAGTCTTTTTATGTTTCGTTTGCATTTGGAGCTATTTGGATTGAGGAGATGATCTTCGTTTGTAATTTTTTTGTCTTGGGTCAGAAAAAATTATGTTGGGGATAAGGAGTCGGTCTTGTCATCATAGAATAGGCATCTAAGACAACAGTGCCTTATTGATTTCATTTAAATCACAACAAAGACACAAACAACTATGCCATAAAGCGGAAGCAGGCACAGTTGATCCCCCATTGATCCTCTGAGAAAAGTAAATGCTTGACAAATAACAGATTCAACACAAGCACAAATTCAGTTTGCAGAATCAAACAACATGAAAGACAAAAAATATGGACTCACAAATTTACGTGGGGAAAACCCTTTCGGGTAAAAAACCCCACCCTCCAAAACAATCAGCTCACATGTATTATTCAGTAACTAAAATGGTTACAATACAAAACCAGAGCTATGCTCTTCAGGAGAATGCATCTTGTCCATTTGGAGAAGGCAGGCAACACAAAACAAAAACATCACATAGTTACAATGTCTCCAAAGACATGCCATGCAGATTCCCTTCAGCTGCTCAAAAGACTATCTCAGCCAGCCTCTTGACCAACCCAGCCTCAAGGAAAATCAGGTTCACATCTTATCCGATCTGTGACACCAAGTGTTAACAGTTACAATGCCATCACATACCGCTCTAACACTTCACCACCTTTTTGTGTCTCTTAACAATGTATTTGACTATTACAAGTCATACATCCTCCACTCACCAACCAATTGGGTGCCAGTTAATATGCACCTTACCTCTATCAGACAGATCCAATCTCCTCTGACCAAGTCGCCTTGCAAACATGCATCGAGCCTTCCATGCATTAATTCTCTTTGTCACAATCGGATCCGTCAACCATCAAATCTGAGCCTTGCAGTTAATGCATTCACCGCTCTAGACTTCGGCCAATCAGTTATTGATAACCTGTCATGTGTCGCCACCTCATTCGTTTGTTTCACTGACTCTGGGTCCAGCTTGGTCAAACTCGGTCCAAGCCCATCGAGCTCACCTTGCTTTCCACCGTGCTACCGTACCGAGCTCATACTCTTTCCGTGGTATGGTAGTGAGCTTAGCTGAGCTCACCCAAGTTTCCATCGTGCTACCGTGCTCCAGTCCGACTCACACCGCAGTAAGGCGGTGAGCACACTCGAGCTCACCCCATGACATCACCGAGCCCAAACACTGACTTCACCACGCTACCGCCGAGTTCGTTGGGTCACCCCGCGGTATGGCAGTAACTACCTGCGTTGACCGCTATCTCCACCATACTACCGCTGACCCTCCAAAGCCTTCCTGCGGTGTGGCGATAACCGCTAGCTAGGCCGACAACGATCTCACCATGCTACCGCGGAGGCTGCTAGGCCCCCCCGCAGTAGGGCGGTGACCGCTCTGGCAGATCGCCAACGGTCTCACCGCAGCCACCATGGTGAGCATTCTCACTGCCTGCGGTGGGGTGATAATGGTCACCACTAACTGCTAGCTGTTTACCGCGGCCACCGCGGTGAGACTTCTCATCGCCCACAGTAAGGCGGTAGACCGTCACCCGCCAGCTCGCCACCTCTATGCCGCTCACCGTGTTACCTTGCCACCAACTGAAAAACCCTGTCGTAACCACCACACCCACAACCACCGCTTACCGCGCCACCGCCAGACATAAAGAATACTGTCGGGGTAAGGCGGTAACACCGCACAACCGCCAGACCGAGCAAGGTGGCTCGTGGTAAAGCGGTAAACCACACAACCGCACCACCAAGGAAACAATGCAACGGTATGGCGGTAAAGGCCAGAACATGAAGAAAAATGCCAAGTCTTCAAGGGATTTCAAGCTAGAAAGTTGAAACAGATTTCCCAACAATTTCGATGTACTTTCATATTTTAATATAATAAAAAAATACCTCTATTATCGATCAAAAAAAAAGATTCATTTTATTTTACTTTATAAATATTTAATGATAATTTTATTATTATTATTTTTTAAGCAAGAGTGGCGAGCCACTATAATATTATAATATATATAAATAAGATTAATTACTCTATTTTTATTTTTATTTGAAGACCTATATTTATTGACAAATTATTTTATTTTATTATATCAAGAGGCATAACTACAATGACAACAAGAGATAAAATATAATGATGTGAGCATGTTAACAAAAATATTAAAGAATCAATATATATTAAAAAACAAAACTATGAAATAACTCTTAAGTAAATAAAATAAAATCTCCTAATAGATACAAATAAAGTAATTATTGAATAATTCTAAAGAAAAATAAAATAACCCTTAGGTAAATGCAATATTGTAAAATAACTCTTAAGTATATAAAATAAAATAAAATAATTATTTAGTAAATAAAACTCTTCAAATAAAAAAAAAATTAAATGATTATGAAATAAAATAAAATAACTATTAAATAAATATAATAACTCAATAATGATAATTCTTGAGGCTTGTTAGACCCTTAAGTAATTTTTTAAAGAGATAAATGTTTGATCTAGAGCTATGAATTAATGAGTCCACAAATGAGGGACCTCATTCATGATATAAGCATTCAACAATAACACCTCAGTGGGGTTTGAACTTTGATGACATGAACAACAACACTACAACTTAACCATCACACTATGCCACTATTGACAATTATATGAGAATTATTATATTTTACTTAGAGTATTTTATTTTACTTTAGAATTATTTAAGAAGTATCTTTTCTTACTGGCATTCATACTTTTTTTTACTAGAGCTACAAACCAATGAGGCCACAAATGGGGAACCTCATCCCCAACATGAATGCAAGAAAAATCCACTCTCGCAAGCACACCAGCCTAGCGAGGGAGCTATAATAATATGTCCTGCAATGTCAATATAACACACCTTCATGAAATGTATTACTTAAAAGGAAATCAAAAATAACATAAATGAAGCTACAACTATCTTTCTAATTCATTCCATGGTTCTCTAATCCCAAGGAATCCTACAAATTATGCTCTCAAATCTTATTATTGTTGCACATTAACCTGTAAAGATTGACAACTCAAGATACGAGATGCTACAATGAAATTTGCATGCCTATGTTTTTGGATTTTCCAATATTTGATGCATAGAAACTAAATGATGCTATGATGAAATGATGCTAAAATCTAAGTGTTGAGAATGATGACGATGATCAAATGTAAATGCTAAATGGAAGATGGAATGAACTAAACTATCCAAATGAAATTGCCATTATAACACTACAATGAGCTAAAATGTAAAACTAAACTAAAATGCTCTCCAAATTCTCTCACAAATGCACTAAAATTCAGCAACATAAACTTGTCCAAATCTTCATGTTGAAAAGTTGTAGCAAAGGGTTGTATTTATTGATTTTCTAAGCCTCAAGGTGATGTGGCAACAATGGACGATCGGGATTGTGATCCTGCGGCATCAACGACAGAGCATCAAGAGGTTAGAGGGAATCGGGGAGATGGTTCCCTTCAACAAGACAAATTGCCAAGTGTTAAAAGGAATCATAGAGAAGGAGGAGCCATGTGTCTCAGTTAGTTCAAAATTGGTTGCAAATTTGTTGAGGATATTTCATATTTTCCAATTTATAAAAATTCATTTTGTGACACATGATGTTGTGGCAGGTGAGTTGGAGGCGGTTAGAGGAAATATATGTAGAAATGTGCCTAAATTGAATTAAAAATTCAACATAAAAGGAGATGGTAAATTAGTAAAATTCCAAATTAATCCATTTGTTCATTTTAACCAATTTTAGAAGAATATGCCAATTTGAATTTAAAAATTCAAATTTAAGAGGAAGAGGAAAAACCAATTAAATAACAAATTGATTAATTTGTCCATTTAATTAATTTTAGAAAGAAGGTGGATTTTGGAAAAGAAGAATTAGAATATGAACCATATAAATAAATTTTACAATTTATTTATAATAGTAGAGGAATCAAGAACATTAATCAAATAGCAAGTATTTAATTAATATGATGCTCTAGACCATTTTTCCGTGCATACAACAACCACTCCTACAAGCACAATAGCCCAGTAGGGGCACAAGGCCTGCAATCACACCATCCGAGTGAGGGAGTGTTAGCCACTCCCACGAGCACAATATCCCAGCGAGGTCACACACCAACCCAGTGAGGGAATAGCCTTAGACATTAACGCCTAGCATAGGACATGAACTCCAACAACGAAAATGAGGTCAAGTCTAGAGATTTTAACCCTAGTGGCCACGGATACAACACCACCACTTAACCATTGCACTATGGGATCAACCCTATTTAAGAAGTATCTTATTTGTATTTACTAAGAGTTATTTTATTTAATTAATTAAGAGTTATTTTTAATTTTAATTTTT